>NDXB01000264.1:19629-42172 GCA_002631895.1 Agapornis roseicollis
AAGTTTCAAGTTACTTTGAATTCATGGAAAAAAAAAAAAAATAGCAGCATATGGGGGGAAAGGTCATGTTTGCATGAGAAAGCATAATGTGCAACTTCCTGTAATAGAGTGCTATTTGAAACAGCAGAAGATAGTGGCTCTTGCCAGCATTCAGCAGGCTGCTAGAAATGCAAAGATGAACTATGCTGAAGCACGAAACTAATCACTGTATTATTACATACTTCCTACAGAGAACTGGACATAGTCAGTGCTTGTGCCACCTGGGGCCACTGGAACGATCCCCTGACTTTTCCTTTTTTGTGGTGCTGGTGCAATCTGCACGCTCCAGACCTTCTAGGGAGCCTGAGGGCCTGGATCGCTGTGCCTCCACCGGTCCCGTCATCTTCTGGCAGAGGCATAACTCTGCAAAAATGGTGCGCGAGGATAGTCCAGCACATTAACCACTCAGAGCCCAGCCCAGAGCCTTCGACCTCCTTTTCCCCTCTGTTAGGCTGGAGCGCTCGAGGGATGCAACAGGAAAACCGGATTTCTCATTTGGCGTAAAAAAGGGGTGAAGTACGCAAGGCATCTGTTCAGGGCTGTGTTTGCCTGCCCTCGGACTGCAGGGAGCCCCTCAGAGCTCTGCTCGCCCTCTCAGACTTGAGGCGTTTTTCCCAGCACGGGAAATTGAAGCGGGCGGCGCTGCCCCCCAGCGCTGGGCTCCCGCCTGCGCACCACCACCCCCTTCTCCCCACCACCGGTCTGTCCGTCGATTTGCCTCGTCACACAACTAAAGGCAGCTCCGAAATCATGTCATGTCTTTCCTGAATCTATTCTATAGATATATATAGATCTATGTGCCCATAGATCTATTTTATAAATATAGCTGTTTATGTTTCATAGATCTATATACATCCTATGAATATATCTATAGAAATATATCTTTTAATATTTATGTATGTGTGTGTGTGCCTATGTGTATGTATATATATAGCATCATAGAATCATAGACACAACTGTAAATATTTACACTTGTCCCACAGGAAAGCACATTTCCGCATACTCATCCCACATTGATATTTTATCCTTGTTTGTATTGATATCAGCACAGGGGACAAGTAATACAGCAATAAATACATGGGGACATAATGCCCAACTTGGTGAAGAAGCACTGATAATTCAAGCAATTCTCAAATCTGAACAAATGAAAGTCTGCAAACAATGAAGGTGGTGCTTTGTATCCTCATTTCACTTTCACAGATGAATTCCAGACCAACAGGGAACATCCTGCTTTGTAAATGCATGCTTACCCTCTTCTCCTCCCATCCCTCCCTGTCCTCTGGTGCTCTTCTCCTAAGGTTTTATGATTATTTTTATTCCAAACTTTCCATCAGATATGGATTGACCTTTTATACCCAGCAAGAAAGCCATAATTAAAGCTAAACATTCCCTTCAGCTAGTGGCTTATGTTTCTGAGTCACATTTTCCTCCATAAAATGTTTGGAAGACTTCCGAAAGAGTCCTGCAACACTTCCCAACAAATTGTGCGACTTCTGCTGGGAACAGTAAAAGTGTACTGCTAGAAAATAAATCATGCTTTCTGGGTCTATAGATACCCTCCAGAAAAATCCCAGTGATGATCACAACTGCTAGAAACACAGTCACTTTTGAGTATATGGGTGAAATTCTCATGTGCAGATTAACACCAGTTTAACACTTTATTCTATATCAACTCTGCCAAAACTTACAGAGACTGCCACATTGTGAAAGCTACAGAGGAAAGTCCATTTTGCCATCTGCCCTCCCCCAGGTCACCCCCATCCTACCATGGTTACATAGGTTATCCTACCTGCATAGAGCCCTACAGTGGTGAGTGACCACTACCATTTTCCAAAAATATGACCTAAAGTAAGGACTTAGCCTCATTATTTTAAACATAACCATCTTATGCTTACCCTAGACACGATTAACCTGAGACTTGCCATGCCTCGGCTGGGCTCTAGTGCCTTCGACGCAGAACTGCACCCCCACTACCTCTGCAGGAGAGTTAGTATGCCACAATTCTCTCTAGGCCTTCAGAAAGCACTCACACCAGATCTTCAGGATGACCCAGTGAACAACCCTTACCTCTCACAGAAAGGAAACTAATCCAGAGACCTAAATTAAGATGACAAACTTTAGAGAGTATGCAGCTATACAGCATCACAGAAAACAGACACTTTGAATAAACACAAGAGCTGGAAAAGAAGGAGCTGTAGAAGGAGTTACTCAAGGCAAAATGTGGAAAAGCTGAGCTGCTTCAGGAAGAGCACAACCTTCTCTGGAAACAGGCACAACAAATTGTATATTCCTTTTGATTTAATTAAGGCAAAGAACACAACTTCAGGGATACCTCAGAACTGTTGTTTTAATTAGGAAATGAAATGATAAAATACAAGGACAATTGGTTTGATTTCATATGGTAAAAAACTTTGTTGTGTTACACATTTTCAAATAAATGTATGAGGGTTAGACAGTTGTTAATATTTATATACTTCCTAGCATATTTATTAATTTTGACTGCATTCCAGTACTGAACATTTGATGTTTCGAGTTCATCCAGATAAGTATAAAAATGCCCTGGTGTACATGTTGCCCAAATACAGCAGAAGAATTTTCCTAGTCATGCTAAGAATGCTTACTTACACTGTACTCTCCAAGAAGCATGGATCAACAGAAAGACTGGCTTTATTGCTTTCTTTTAAAAATAAAAATTTCGAATATTTTCTTAGCTACATAGGCACATTAGGTGCTGTAATGCAAAGCAACCACTTTAAACTTGGAATAGTGCCTCTTTGTTACAGTAACAAACCCCAAAACTTACCTAAAGCAGGATTTGGGATTTTGCTATTAAAGGGTTGCAGCAGAGTCACCCTAGACACAGTAATGGCCTGCCACAGTTCAGTAAGACAATACATTAATCCCTTAGACATTCTTACTAATTTTGGAAATTGCCCTGCCATTCATAACACAACACTTTGTCTTCTCATATCCATTTTCTGCTGCAGCTAGCAGTAGTTAATACTTTTTGACACTCCACCACCCTAGCAGCTGTTTTGTTTTGGTTTTGATACTGCCTGTGGAAAATGTGACATTTTAAAGTAGAAGGAAAGAAAGAAATAAAAAGAGAGGAACCAAGCACTGAACAATGAAAGACTTTGCCCTCATATGAGGGTAGCTCCACCGGCATGGAAATAGATGGATTAGCAGATACAAAATCAAGGGAGGCTTTCCGGTGATTGCTGAATCATTTCTTCCTTTGTTATCGCTACAGGGCTTCCTGTCAGCAAGTCAATAGTGCATTCAGGATACTGCTTAAAGGCCAAATCCCATTCACTGAGGAGCCCCAATTAGCCATGTGATGTCAGGGGACCTTTTCACATCTAAAACATTCACATTGTACCAGAATAATGTTTATCCACTTCCAAAAGTAAAGGAGTAAAGAGAAATGGAGCACACTCGTGTACCACTATTGGGGGCTACGACAGATTTTTTCAGTGTACATATCAAGATTTGTTCTGGTCTTCCCTTTTAATCCATCAGATAAGCATTATTCAACAGGATTTTCTTGCTGTTTTCATTTTAAAGGAACAGAACATAACATAAATGAATACACACATTTTACTGAGAATAAAATGGACTGAATTCACAACTCTAACAATCACCCTGTTTTGGGGGTTGAGGAGGACCTCCAGATAACTAAGACTGAAAGCCCATTCTGACCTATTCTCTGCAAGATGCTCAAATTCCCCCCAACCAGCAGCACAGGCTGAGAAAAAGTTATGTAGGTGCTCCAGCTTTAGGCTACAGAAAAATGAGGCAGGTATTACATGCAATTTTCACCAATAGCTGGACTTTGACAGAAACAGTCACACAGGACTAACGAACCAGAGAAGCCACCTCTGTCTCTTAATACAGATCCCTACTGAATCCTTCAGCAGCAGAGGTCTGACACCTGCAACCAACAGAGTCCCTGGGGCAGCCTGGTCCCCATCACAGACAGACACACACCAAAGAAAAAGTGCAGATTTGAACTGGACATTCAACTCCCACTGTTCTCAGAGTGACTCTTGCTTAGGGCTTGCTCATTTTTGTTTTTCCACAAGAAAAATAAAACAGCTCAAGATGACAAAAAGGTAGTATAATTGTCTGTTAACTATGAAGAAGCAAGACCGCTGAAGCACTTTCCACTCAAAACAAGGGCCTCAAGCAAAACCTATTCACCACCATCACGCTCAGTAACCCCAGAGAAGTACTGAGAAGTGAGAGGAGCATATTTGTTGGTGGTTTTGTTTGAGGGTTTGTTTAAGAGGAAAAAGAACTAAAAAATGAACACAGGATTTATTCTGCAGGGAACTCAACAAATATGATATAAATATTCCAAAAGGGGATAACTAAAACAAGAACTATGTAGCCTGCTCTATTACCAAGATTACATTGAATGTCTGTTTAAATCCAGCTATAGTTATCAGGGCTTTTTTTCTTGAATTAAGCTAATTTCTCTAAACTTCTTGTCTGTTATAGTGAACTAAATATCTCTGTAAAAATATTAATTACTCCCTACATCACGCTTTCAGCATTTTCACTGAGATTTGGAAGAAAAAGAAAAAGATGACCCAAGACTCCCAGCAAGCATAATCTTACAAGTAGGGGAGTTTAGGAATATTCAATTTGATTCAAGCTTTTGAAGATAAGTGAACATACATGTGATGGTGTGTTTTACATCAGGGAGGGGTAGGGTTTTTGAGTTAATTTCCATTCCTCTTAACACATACATTGCCATAAACTTCAGGGTTTAAAATTTTATTACTTACAATTTCAGACAGTCACATGTCAGCTTTCAGGGGTAAATGGAACAAACACACAATATGTATACACAGCTTGAACAAAATACACTAATAAAAAAAAAAACTGGGTGTTACAATGAAAATATTCTATGCCACATCAAGTCACTATAGACATCTAAATAAAAAGTACTATTTTTTTTTTATTAGACAAACTACAGAGTGATTAAATTATACAATAAAAAAAGTCAGTTAACTAAATAGCATAAGGGTTTTTTTCTTTTTGCACCTTCTATAGACAATCTTAGTACTCTCCTTTCTTTACTCATCTTTCTAACATAGCTCTATTTTCATATGGCATTGATACTTTCATCATTTATATTAGTCTTTGAGACAGAGCATTCATCTTGATCAGTGATAAGCAAGAAGTTTAGCAATGAACAAGATACATCCATTATCAGCAAGAGCATCCAAAAGAAAAAAGCAAATTTATAAACAGATACCTCTAAACTCCTTGCCTCAGATAACAATACCTTCTTCTAATAGCTTACCACTATAAAGTAAATAACCAACTCCCCTCAATAAACTACCTTAAGTAGGTTTCTGTCACCTGTCTCATTTATTCTCATCAAGCATATTAAGTTATCTATTTAAGGTGTTTGGGTTTTTTTTCCCCCCCTATAATACCACTTAGAAGATAAGAAAAGCAGTTAAGTAAGGTAGTTGCTGTACTTCTTTCCTGTTCAGCAGCCTCTAAGCTAAATGGGTAATTTAGATTAGAACATGCTTGTCAAACTTAACAGTATGTGTTTTGGTTGTGATGAAAAAAGAGCTGCTGTTTTTATTGTTATGTAAATAAGGTAATGGTTTAAAGTGCTTCAATTTTAAAGAAATTATAAATCCCTTATTTATTTTTTTGTCATCTATGCTACAGAACTCATATTGCACTTTGCTAGTTTACTGCCTAATGGTGCTCAAGAATACAAGTAGAACTGATGTAAAATGTAGAAAAGCAACCTAATTCTGCTCAGTGGTTGCTACCCCAGGGTAGGAAAACTGGATTTTGTGTAAAGCCAGTCTCCAAGAGCTGTAGTTTGCAGCCTGCCATACTAAGGTAAACCAACACTTAATATGTAGTGTTGCAAATTATTAGGCCAGGAGATCTTTATTTGTGGCTCAGCAGCACTTTTCCCAAGGCTAGGACAAATAATCGGAGTAGAATTATTTCTGATGAGTTAAGTCTGCCCATGCTCATGAGTGAATAATGTAGATGACTGACATCACTGAAGTAGTTAAACTATCTCAGGTGCTTTCAGTGAAGCAGGTGCTGTTAGTAATCCATGTGTCTGAGGTAAAGAAAATACTTAATTTGCTCTGGATGTCAAAGTGGTGACTCAGGTGTGGGTTTTTTTAGTCCTTCTGAGAATGTTTTTCATCCATAGATGCTGTTGTTTACATAAATTATGTAGAGAGAAAAAAAAAAAAAGGTGTTTTGTATTTTTTTTATCATCTCATCTCATGGGAGCTCAGGTAAAGTGCAAACTCCTCTTTTGTTCCTCATGTATAGGAAAGCTGTGATTCACCTCTTTTCCTTGTTTTACCTTTAATAAGAAAGCTGTTGTACCACTGTGGTAGATTTGGAGGCTAAAAGATGTATGTGAATCTATACTCAAAAGAATGGTACTTGGGAGAGAAGCTTTTGTTACAGGCATCAAAACTGAAGCATTTGAATATCAAAATAGTTCTGGGAGAACTTTTCTACATGTTATTTTTCTTTAATGTAGGGTGTACTTATTCCATGGCTATGTTTCAGTTTTTCTGGTGTCTGCCTTTCTAGAACTAGGGTACTAGAGTTCCCTGTTCTGTATTGACCTGAGTGTTCTCTCCTGTTTTCCTGTGCTGGTAAATATTGCTATGCAGAGGGAAACTGTGTGTGACAGAGTGAATACCACTGCTTGTAGAATGGTGTTCATCTGTTAGTATTTGGTTATTATCTTACTTATTCTAAGAGAGACTTCTCTTTCAGGTAAGTGCTCAGCCTGTTTAGGGAACTGCTGGAGAAGAGTCTAGGAAAAAGGCTAAATGCCTAGGAGGAACACAGTGATCATCCTGTAGCATTTTCTTAACATTCTAGGAGTAGTTTCCAATTAAAACTTTGTTAAAACAAAAATTCTTTTTTCTTAAAGCAATATTTATTGTATACATAAATTTAAGTCAGGCTTTTTGTTCAGGAGGAAGAACTTTTCATTCTGTTCCTTCCATACAAACAGAATAAATGCATCTCTTTTCTTTTTCTGTGTAATTATCATATGTACTTCTATGGAAAAACTGATGTTGTATTTCTTTGCTCCTTAGATCCTAGCATTAACCATACAGTTTGAAGTCCAGTTAGGGCTTCTGCTAGCCTAGAAATGTAAATTGTTACGCTGTGGTTTTGGGAGTCATGTTTGGGAGTGGAACCTTATTGCTAGTAATGATGCTTAAAGCAAATGTGCAGGATACTTTCAAGATTATGCAATTTATACATGTTGATCATAATCTAAAAACTGATGCAAGCCATGTTTGTTTCCTTATTTGATGCAGTGAAGTTTATGTAGAAGTGGTCTCTGGAGGGGAATGGTGCAGAATTAGTGATCTGAATGCTAGGATTTTTTTATAGGTTTGACTGCTTTTCAACTACAGTCTAATTAGATTTCACCTGCTTTTTGAAGTTGTTCTACAGTAGCATTTTCTTCTTTCTACTCTTTTCCAGATATTCTTCAAATCTAAGTCCACATCTAGTTCAGCTATTACAGAAAGAACAGTATATAATAAATCACAGCAGATGAAAACTCAATCCTAATTTTTTGGTTGATAAACTCTGTGAAAGGATTGCACCAAAAATTGCCAAAATTTTAAGGTCTACCTCTGAGTTGTGATAATGAAGCTGTACAATAGCTTTTATTATTTCATTAGAGAATAGTCATTGCTTGGTTTAGTCTCACTAGCAACAGAAGCATGAAATTTAGGTTTGTCTGTCACTGATTCCTTATGTTCCAGGTCCAGCCAATCTTGTCTGAAATAGATTTGAAGAGAAGTCCTGGGGAATTGTCAACATCAGTTACAATCGTGCAGAGCCTGATCCTATAACTGGATGCCACTTTGTTCAAGAGAAACAGTGGGTTTATAGAGGCATTAATGGACTGTTAGGCTCCTGTTTGTACCTACTTTATATAGTAATTTCTCCATAAATGACTAGGGGGAGATAATGCAGGATATCTCTAGCAGAGGTGACACTTGGATTTACTTCAGCAGAGTTCTGGCCCTCAGCATGGGTGTAATCTTGTTATTAAGACAAAGGAAATTCATATAGACTTCAGCTGATTTGGAATACCTCAATTTAATACCACAGACAGGTACGCAGAGAGGAAGGGAACCGCTTTTTCCTTCCGGAAAAACAGCCTTGTGGCTACACTGGCTGCCCGAGGGAGCGCTGTTTCCCATTTCCCCACGCCAGGGGCAGCGTTTCCCCGGGGAAGGCGCCGCTCCCCTAGACTGCGTTCTAGGGGGGCCATCAGGTGGCGCCATTGCGCCGCCGCCAGCATGGGAGCGGGGCTACCGACGTGGGTCGGGCGGGGGCTTCCCGGAGCGAAATGAAGCTAGAACCTATGGGTTGGGGAAGAAGGGTACTCCTCTGTGAGGAAGGCGTGGAAGGGGCCGGGTTTAGGCAGCCCATCGTAAACACGGACTTGAACGACGATCGAATGTCGTCAAAAGCCGACGTTTGAGGCTTCTGGGGACGCCAAGCACTGCGTTTGCTCTTGAGGGATATAGGGCTGCCTCCACGGAGAACCAGCCTGACTTCTAGTCCCTCAGGAACAAAAAAGGATCCTGAAGGGCTTTAAGGCAGCCTAAGCCCAGACCTAAAATACTGTAATGATTTTTCCCAGCCACTTTTCCGCTTTCAAAACTACCATTGGACTTAATTCAGTTCTCAGTTTACAGCTAGATGTCCAAGGCTGCGTGCGGCTGACTTACCTACTATGCTGGCTTAGTGATCAGTTCACAAGATCATCATCAAGGCCCACAGAACTGTACCTCCTTCCTAAGGCTTTTGGAAAGCAGTTTTGATGATAAAACACTATGATAAAGTTGAGAACAGGCTGTAACCCAAAAACCCAGGAGTCTGCAGTGCAGACTTTTGTAAGTCATTAAACATACGAGGTAGGAACTGCTTGTGCAAAGTTTCCTTTGGGGATGCTGTTGTAATGCATTTAGTAAACATGGTCAGCATGCTACAAAAACAGAGACTCATGGAAGTCTTTTCTTGGAAATAACTCTCAATATCTGAAGGACATAATCTCATTATTTTTCTGTATGTGAATTTTAATATAGCAAAAAAATGATTTCCAACTTTTTCAAACTTGGGCAAAGTTTATTAATACATTATGCTTTTTTGAATTATTTTTGCTGTTTGATAGCTTTTTGCATTTGATTTATCTCTGTACCATCACCAGAGTTGGTTTAGATCACATATTTGTGAACCTGATAGTTTTGCAGGTTGTACATTAGCTTCTTGTCAGTTTAATCTATACGCAAATAGGTGCATATGGAGCTGAAATACTGAATTTGGTCATGAGTGAATTTGGGGTTTTGGCCAATAGGGCACATACAATATTTCTGGTAATGTGAGAGTTTTTAAATGATGTAATATCATTTGTGAATTTTGCAAAGTAAGCATCAGACTGTGAAGAATAACTTGGCTCACAACAGTTCATTCACCAATGGCTAGGCTCTGATATGGAGAGAGAAGCTTTATTTTTCCTTTTTACATCTTGTTCTGAGGGAATTTGGAGAGGTGTGTATTTAAAGCATGATTGTAACATTGCTGTTAGCAAATCTACATCTTGCCTCTGCTGTGCCTTATTGTGCTTCTGAATGCATCATTTAGCAATTTCTGGGTTATTTGGGCTAGCTCTATAACTGCTTAATGACAGCAATTCTTCTGCTAATGCATTCACATCAAGAACTGATCTGATGATACGAAATGTTCTTGAATATTGATGTTCTTGTAGTAGTACTATTACCTAGGCTAAATAATCTTTCAGTTAATACTCAGAGTATACTAGTGTTAGTTTCTTAAGGCTTGTCCTTACAGTGACCGCCATAAAACTCATCAAGCTTGACAAGATGATTTCTGTTCTGTTTTCTAAAGCCTTTGCAAGTCAACAGTCCAGCTCTTACAGCTACAAAGTCTTAAAGCTGACAGAAAGCTTTTAATATCTTATTCTGTAAGTTCTAACCAGTGTATGTTCTAACTGTTATTACTTAGTAAAACACTGGCACAATTATTTGATTACAGTAAAAACAAGTCTTATACAAGTTAATACATTTCTCAGTGTTTACATACTTGCAGTAGTAATATTTTTCATGTTTGCAGTTGTAGTTTTACATGGAATTGAAAGGCTACATAAACCATAGGTCATTATAACTCACAGCCCAGAAAGCCAACCATATCCTGGGCTGCATTAAAAGAAGTGTTACCAGCAGGTTGAAGAAGGTGATCCTGCCCCTCTACTCAGCTCTTGTGAGACCCCACTTGGAGTATTGTGTACAGTTCTGGTGTCCCCAACATAAAAAGGACATGGAGCTGTTGGAACAAGTCCAGAGGAGGGCCACGAGGATGATCAGGGGACTGGAGCACCTCCCATATGAAGATAGGCTGAGAAAGTTGAGGCTGTTCAGGCTGCATGGAGACATCATAGCAGCCTTCCAGTACCTGAAGGGGGCCTACAAGGATGCTGGGAAGGGACTCTTCAGTAGGAGCTGTAGTGATAAGACAAGGGGTAATGGGTTCAAACTTGAACAGGGGAAGTTCAGGTTAGATACAAGAAGCTCTTTACTGTGAGGGTGGTGAGGCACTGGAATGGGTTGGCCAAGGAATACTCCATCCCTGGCAGTGTTCAAGGCCAGGCTGGGTGGAGTCTTGGGTGACATGGTTTAGTGTGAGGTGTCCCTGCCCATGGTAGGGGGTTTGGAACTAGGTGATCTTAAGATCCTTTCCAACCCTAACTATTCTATGGTTCTATGACTCTCTTACATTAAGGCCATAAATGCCCTTAAGATCTTGAAGTTTTAAGAGCCTACAAGTTGAAATTGGAGTGTACTTAGAGATATCTAGCATGGTAAAGCATAACTTATTAGTAAAAGATATTTGTTTAAAAAGGCTAGGTAGATTACAAATTGTTCTGTATCAACGCTAAAGCAAACAGAGGGATTTGGACTATATAGTGAAGAAGATACTGGTCTTCCTCCAGAGGCAGCATGAATTTTTGCTCTCTGGCCCCAGCTAGGTATTTAATTTAAGTAGCTCAGCCTATGTGCAATACCCAATATTTTGTACAGCCCTGGCTTTAATGGGCGGTTGTTAGGAGAGTGGTTTCTGTACAGCTTGTGTTTGGGCAAGCACAGTCTTGGACTGAGAAAGCATGGCTATTGTGTAAAGGTTTTTTTGTGTGGTTTGTTTGTTTATAGTTTGGTTGGTTTGGGTTTCTTGGTTGGTTGGTTGCTTTTGGGTTTTTTGCCTGTTTTTGTTTAGGGTTTTTTTGTTGTATTTTTTTGGGTGGGGTTTTTTTTTGTGATCTGCTCTCAAAATGAGTTACATATTAAACTGTATTGGAGAATTTTTTTTTCCTCCAAATGATGGATAGATTATCATATGGAAATGTAACCTTGTCCTGTTTCAATGTAACTATAACAACAAAAAAGGTTACTCCTGTATTTCAGCTTTAAAACTAAAGAATAAAAATTTCCCTGAACTTCATGGAATACTTCACACGTTTTCTGGTATCAGGCTCTTCTCTTGTCTGAGATCGGAGCCTCAAGTGAGCCAGAGAAGGAAATGAAGTATAATGGTGGTTTAACTAGCCTGTTCTGAGGACCACTCCAATCTATAAGGCCTTTTCTTGCATTTATGCTTGACAAATTTAAAAGCACACATGGTAATGTTACTACCAAGATCTGTTGGACCTGAGCCAGACAAGTCCCAAGCCTGTCATGCTCCTGAGCTGAATTCTGAATCCAAGGACCTGCATCTGGAAAGCTGAGTAGTTCGCCTGTATGGGAGGAACATTTTTCCCCTGGTGGCTGCAAGAGTTTGGGAAGTGCAGTGCCGGCCCCTATGTCAGCTCAACCCAGCTGAGTTAAATAGCTCTGTGCACCGCCTACGCTGCAATTTAGGTGGTGTTCTACAGGATCACACAGTACTTGTAGTTTGCCTAGTTCCTCATTAACCTTCATAATGAAGAGCTATAACTATACTGACACATACATATATATTCAGTTAATGAGTCAAACAGAAAAAGAAAGCAAAAGCAAAATCAACTACACTGAAGTGGCAAGCATTTCCCTCCCTGGATGGAGTTTACAAACATTTTTATTAGTTACTTACTGCCTTAAGCTAGTTATTGGCCAAGAGATAATGAAAATGTATAAGTTCTGAGGAAGAAAACAGAATTTCTGTATACTCTGTGCCACCATAGACTTCTGGTGTCTCTCTTACTGCTGTGTGAATTGCTAATGAGCTAAGCCTCACTGACTAAGAGCTTACAGAGGAAGTAAGTGAAGCAAACTAATTTACTTCACTAACTGGAGTTACTGTTTACTGAAAAGTAATAGAAGAGGTAATAATTTTTTTAGACAAAAGGCCCAATTGATATGACTGTAATGAAGTCATAAGTTGCTTGAAAAGTTCTGAGACTGAAAAATCAGGCTTAACAGCTGGACATGATGAGAAAACTATTAATGTGATAAGGCATATTTCACCTCTGGGGACTTTCCTCCTCAAAAGTATTTTGACAGTATTTGATTAGGCATTGCAAATAGTCAGGTTTACTCAGTATGAAATAAGCCCTGGCTATTCCTTCATTTCTGGCCTTGTACAGGTTGTGACTTTGGTAGATAACAGAATACTGATGCATGTGGTGAATCAGGACACAACTACTGCAAAGCCCAGTTCTACATATATCTGTGGCAAAGGTCTAGGAGATCTGCCTACTGATTTTATTCTTTCTGTACTTCACATTATTACTTTTAATAGAAAGTGTTCTTAAGTGTTGGCTAAAATTCTGACTTCATGTCGGTGTAGGTTTATTTTAAAGATAGTGAGTGTGGTAGGTCTCATTTGCTAACCTTGAAGCAAGTTAAAAAAAAAAAGCTTGAACAAAAATTGTTCATTTTCCAATGTTACTTGCTTGAGACAGAAGGAAAGACATAATAGAAATTACTTAGTGTATTGTGTGCACTTTTGTTATGCTCTGTAATGAGGTTGTCTTTGCAGACTGGGAGAAAGGACTCTGGTTTTGCAGCCTTATTGTTGTGAGTTGGAGATTTGGTATGTATGGGCAGGACAGATAAAATAACATAATGTGAAGAAATGATCCAAATTGCCAGTCAAGGTCTGCTGTCCTTGCTGTCAACTTGTATGTCAAAAGGAACATGAGCCAGCTAGTAAAAGCTTTTTCTAGCCTTAAAATTAAAAAATATTCCCAGTCCACTGTCTTTAATGTTCTCATTTCAGGCTTTTTGATCCTAGGTTTGCTTGTTGCTCTACAAACAGTGTAACCCCAAGTCAGCAGTTTCACTGCTGTTCATAATGTCTGAAATTTATCCATGAATCCTCTTTAAATTTTCCTTGAAATGCTTAGGTATATATTTGAAAGTTCAAGATTTCAGTACCTACCTTACGTTTTGGGTTGTTGTTTTTTTTTTTTTTTTTTTTTTTTTTTTTTATCTACTGAAAAGCTATTTAGAACTTTGTTTTTGTTTGAGTTTTCCTCAAGCAAAAATGGACATGCTTGTAGTTAGAATTGGCTATAAAACATTTGTAATGCCTTTTTAAGGTATTTGCAAGCTGAGATCATAAGGATGCTCTATCTCATGCCATTAAAATAAGATAAGCATGCTATAATTGTTGCTGCAAAACCATTGTCTGACCTTTATTTTAAAAATGTCTTGTTAGGAGCAGAACTAAATAGTGACTATGCAGCTATTGGAAACAATGATCACTCTACCTATTGTACGCTATAATCAGAAGCATGATGACACAAAGTTAAACCTCAAGATTAGAACCCCATACAGAATAAGAAAGCAGTAGGAAATGCTTCCTGGTTGAGCTTATTTTAATGATGTTGGAAGTATCAAAATACATGTGACCTGTATTGCCAGCACACTTGCATCAGGCTATTTAAATCTCCTACAAGCAAGTCTGAGAAACGTTATGTGAAGGTAATTTCTAAGTCTCTTTCATCTGCTTTCCTATAAAAGCAGTTCCCTTTGAAATCAACACAGACTTGGTGTGTGCATCTGAGAACAGAAGCTGGCTTGTAAATAAAACCTGCAGTTGCCTTTGAACGTGTTTTTCCAATAAAGTAGTCTTGAGGTGATTTCTGTGAAGTCATGCTAAGAAATTCTGACACCATCATGCTAGAAGTGCAAGATATACAGGGTAAGTCAAGTTTCACCAGAAGGAACTGTGGAAAAAACTAACTGGGGTTCCCAATCAACAGTCTGTCATGAGTAACATGAGGTTACAATTACAAATACAGTGGTTCAAAATTTCTCTTACAATCTCTGAAATTTGTAAGTACTACCAAAAAAAAAAAAAAAAAAAAAAAAATTTTTTATTTAAAATTTTTATAAAAAAANAATCAACAGTCTGTCATGAGTAACATGAGGTTACAATTACAAATACAGTGGTTCAAAATTTCTCTTACAATCTCTGAAATTTGTAAGTACTACCAAAAAAAAAAAAAAAAAAAAAATCACTCTTTATGTGAACATGTTTGTAACAAATTCAGGAGGTGTTTAATAGAGAATTTGTTTCTATACTTTTAGTTACAAATTAATAGCTTTAATAATGGTTATAGTGAAGGAGGACTTTCAACTGAAAATATGAACAAAAATGGAAGATGAGGTAGAGTTAGTGAAAACAGAAAGAGAAATGTGCTAAAGGAGGTCCAAAGAGAGAAATGTGTTAAAGGAGGTCAAAGGAGAGAAATGTGCTAAATCTCAGTCAAAAATGTAAGCAGCTCTTTCAAAACCCACTGAAAAATAAAGTAGAGATTGGCAATGTGCACAGAGGATGTTCTTGTGGCTGTACATTCAAGAAAAGTGTGGAGAGTTATTGTGAAGAAAGCTAAGGGACATCCTCTTACCTTGAAGCTACAAGTGGCTTTCCTCTGTTCCCTGTGCCTACTGGAACATCAGGTCTCCCTCCTGACACTTGCATGTGGTTTCCTCTACTGAGAGGAAACAATAGGGAATTGCTTGCTTAGATGGAGTACTTCTTAAGGGCATTTGACAATACGACACTTCTGATCTATTCAGTCTATATTTGGAATTGTCAGAAGTAGGAAAACAGCAGCCATACCTATTTTACCTTCTCTTATGGGGGGAAAATAAACCAAAACCGTCACTAAGTAGCAGGTTAAAGATTTATTCAGGCTTTTCTCTCAGAATTGCAAAGCTAGGTGTTTGCATCCACACAGGAAGTGTGCCCCATCACTGTGAATCCCACATATAATACATGGATGTGTTGGAAAGCAAGTGGAATCTTACTTGCAAAACTTAAGTTTCTGGTATGAGTTTCAGCAGTTGTGCAGAGCATTGGAACAGCAGACAGGCTTGTTCTGTACATTAAGCTGTCACTCATTCTACCGCACAACACAATGAGAAATCTCCCAGCTTTGGTATGTTATGAGTAATAGTGCAAGTCATCTAATTAGTTTCATGGGGAAAGGTAGCCTTGCCCCAGAATAGGCCAGTGCTTCTGCACACTAATATTGTTTTGATATCACTTCATTTGTATTTAATGCTTAATTTAGAATTTAGAACATTTTAAATGCTTAATTTAGAACATTTAAAATTAAAGATGTATTACAATATTCATTCTGTAGCCTATTTCTTATTCTTGGATGATGGCTTCTTACGAGATCAGGAGTGTGCTATGCCCCATGCTTTTTTTCTACTGCTGAAATTAAATGGGGTTGTTACAAGAGCTTTGTTACATAAATGCATTAATTGAAAAATATATTTGTTTAAATTTTTATTACAGACCTACAGCAAACAAACTAAATATGGGGGGAGGAGAATAACTTAGCTTCAAATTCAGGCTTTGTGCTTTAGAGGTCAAGGCTTTTGTGCTTTTGTCTCCAAGTATAAATCCTACCCCTCCTTCTTTCATTTCTCCTTTGTTCACTCTATGCCTTCCTTCACTGGAATAACTTACACTTTTCAAATAAATATTCTGGAAAAGCAACTGCGTGGGAGTTTTGTGGTCAGCTTGAGATCAATTTCAAAAGTTTTTGCATAGCTTTTTCTTGTGCAGTGCGGTATTCCATCCATGTTAGTAATGAAAACTAGACTTGCTTCACTTTCACCTAATAAGAAAGCTACGGGATCCTGAAGTCTTGTTTGTTACTACGGTATTTTAGTAAATTTTCCAAAGAAGTACAAACACAATTTTGCCAGTTACTTTTGTAATACAATAAATCGATGTAAAGCCTCCACAATAATTTGAACTGAGTTGTCTCTTCACATTTTATTTCCTCATAATTCCTACAAGAACAAAAGAGGAACAGAAGCCTTGTTACTCTCGGTAAGCACAATTTTCTCCTCTTTATATTATATGTGAAGGGGGACTGGTGTCTGGCAGAAGACTGCCAGATGTTTGCACTCAGCTATGTGGTTCATATAGTAACAGTGTTACTCAGGTTAGGGAGGGACCTAGTTTGTTCTCTAGTTCAATGTCTGGCTCAAAGCCAGATGACCTGTGTGTTCCGAGTGGGTTACTCACAGCTTTATCCCATGGAAGCTTGGAAGAGGATGGAGGCTGCACAGCTTCTGCTCCACTGCTTAGCCATTTTTGCAGTGGAAAAGGCTTTCCTTTGATTGCATTAGAACCTCCCTTGCTTTAGTTTGAGACCTCTGCCTCTTGACCTCCTGCTGTGTACCTCTGTCAAAAGCCTTATTCAGTTGTTTCAGGTTGACCAAAAATACTAAATTCAGCCATTTTACTTTGCAGGTATTGGCTGGTACTGGGTGCCCTCCCTACCCCATGGTCACCTTTTATTTCTGTCTGAAGAGACCCAGCCATCTCATCTTCTTCGCACATGGCATCTGCTCTAGCCTCCTGGCCCTCTTGGTGCCCTAATGATTGCTAGAGATGGGCTTTTTTCTCTAAGTAAGGCTTTTAGGGGAGTGGGGAGAGACACTTCTAATTCTGTTTGTAACAAGACTTAATAATGTCTCTTGTGTTTCTGTAAGAATAGAGCTCTAGGATTACAGGTTTGCCTCAAATGCTGGGCTTAGTTTACTTTATAAGTTACCTTGTTTAAGTAAAGGTCGCTTCAGTTTAGAAGTCCCTGACTCTGGCCTGTAGTCAAAGCATCCACTGAAGGGCGGTTGTGGCTTCAGGTTGAGAGGCATTTATGAGTGCAGGAGGGTACAGTCTATCCAGCACATGGCCTATTCGTGACTGGAAAATAATAAAATGCAATTCAGATCAGAGCCTAATTCAGACTGTCATAGCTCTCCTGTACTGGTACAGTTGAAGAACATAACCCCTTGAAAAAACAGCAGCTAAAGGCAAAGCTAAGGTTTCATCCCCAGTGCTTCTGAGCTATTTGAGCTTTCCTGCTGAAGGTGAGTCATGCAGCAGCCTGTGTTTGAGGGAACAAAATCTATGCCCTAGAAGCAAGTCCTGTTTGCAGCTGTTGCTACTGGCATTTCTAAGGTGAGGAGTTGGTGCTTCAGGGAGAGGTAGGTACCCTGCTGGGCTGGCATGGCAGGAGATGATGCAGGTAGCACTGCTGTGCATGGGGAAGCACATCCTCCTCAAACTTAACCTGAGAGTATGCCTGGGTAATGGAGCAGTGATTACTTAATACCTATGAATACCTGGTGCTGGGCTCGAAGACTTCTTGGTGTCAGATGGTCAAGTTATAATATTCAGGCTTTAAGTGCACTGGGACTTGTTATTGATTTGCATTATGATTTTGTTGGTTTTCTCCTTTTGATTATTATTATTTGCTCATCGTTTGTGATTTCTCTTTTTTTTTTGTTATTTTCCCGTATGTCCCGCAGATACTTTTTCCTGCTGTTTCTCGTCAATCCTCCATGGCGTTCCCAGTTTCGGCGGCGGGCCTTGCCGTGTGGTGAGGCTCTGCGGGAAGGTATCAGTAGGACCGCTCCTGCGGGGATTCCCGCCTCCGGCTGGGACGCGACAACAGCGTCTTTCCCCACAACTCCTGGACTTCCTCCGCTGACAAAACACCGTGGCGTTTCTCACCTTGCGTCCGTAACCTGTCACCTCACGCCTGCTCGCAAGACCGGGCGCCGATGAAGGAGGCGTAGCCGGCGGCGCGGGGCGGGCCGGGCTGCCATCCCGACAGCACCTCAGCGGCGCGGCCCGGCGGGCGGACAGGTAGGCGCTGACCGACAGGCGGCGCTGTAGCCGCCTGAGCCGCTCTCGGCTGCTCTCGGAGCTGCGCTGCGAGGAGTCTCCGTGTGTCCGCCATATTGGAGCCCGCGCCGCAGCCGCTGCGCGTTGTTCCTTCATCTCCTGCCGGCGAGGCCGAGCGGGGTACGGGACGGGACTGGCCGTCGGCGCCGCTGCCGGGCGGGAAACGGGGCGAGGAGGCTGCGCGCTGCCGGGAGGAGACGGAAACGAGCGGGCCCGCATCCCTCTGCGGCCGCCCCCTGCGCCACCCGCCATGGCGAGGAGGCCTGGCGGCCCCTGAGCGAGGCGCACACGCACACACAGACCGAGATTAGCCCCCCTCTCGGCCGCGGCCCGCCCGGCTCGGCCGCTATCAGCGGAGAGAAGCCGCCCGGCTCCCGCCTCCACCACGACATGGAGGCCGTGAAAGCTTTTAACAGCGAGGTGTGTAACCCCTCTACCCGCTCCTTCCCCTCGGGGTCGGGGAGCGGGCGGGGCCCCGGGGTCCGGCGTCTTCGCTGCCCTCTCCCGCTGTGCTGCAGGGAAGGGGCGGGAACGGGGGAGACGGCGGCGGGGGTGCTGTCCCGTGTGAGGGGTGCTCCCGGGGGTTGTCCTCGAGTCGGGCAGGAGCGGGACTTTGTCGCTGACCCTGGAAACAGGAGCGGGGAGAGAGTCATGGAGCCACCCCTCCCACCTCCCCTCTCCTCCTTCCGCCGTGGGGCTGGGGGAGACTGGTCGGCCGAGGGTAGATCTGGTGGCGAGGACATGCGGGAGCGGGAGGAGGCCGAGAAGGAGGCCTTTCGTGCGTCCGGGCGAGTGATGCCCGGCCAACTTCATGCAGTGGCCGCAGGGGAGGGGGGGGGGGGGCTTCCTATAGAGCCGTGCAGTGCTCCTCCCACCCTCGTCCTCCTTGCTCGTTACATGCGTGCCCAGATCTCGCCAGCGCGCCCTTAACACTTCGTGGAGCTGTGCTTTAAATCTGGGGATGAGGAGTACAAAGGCCCAGAGGCTTGTCGCCGTGTTTGAGAATTGTGTATTTTCTGTGCTCAGGATGGAAGCAGGCATTCCTTATGTGCTGCACGTTGTTGTGGTTTTGTACCAAAGTACTGTGCTGAGAGTGGGCTAGGGCACCCACAGACACACTCTTGCAGTCTCAGGTATTACTCGTATGGCACCTGGCTTCTCTTTTGTGCTTAGAGTTAATGTTTATTTTATTGCAGGATAGTTCTTTTGGCAACTCTGCTTTGTTCCTCTTCATTGCAAGAGTTTTTGTCGTCTATATTTTGAAATTGAGGCAAGAGCAAGGGAAATAAGTATGTGTTTTCTTTTTAGGAAGTCATGTGTCTTAAATTATATTAACTATAGACAGTATCAGCTCTGGTTACAATATATATATTTCTACAGATTGCTCACATACTGGAGCTGTGGCTTGCCCTCTTGCTATTGCCAGTGGGGAGGTGGTGCAGTTTTAATGAGTTTTAGTAATACAGCGCTGGTTTGGGTTCTTAAAATGTTAATTTGATTTGTCGTGGAACAATGTGCCAACCATGTTGTTTCTACAAGCCACAATAAGAGAAGTTTTTAAAATGGGTAGTTCCTCTCTAATAACTCAGTAGCAGTTGGACATCCGTAACTGATGTGCAGTTCTAGATGTTGCACTTCATGCAGTTTGAATTCTTAAGTAGAAGTCACACTGTAGCTACTAGAAGAAAAATAAACACTATAAACTATTTTTTCCCTTCGACTGACTTATAGGATGCATTATTAAGTGGGGGAAAAAAAGGGTCTGCTCACAAGAACAGAAGAACATAAGTAGATTTGAACCTTTTTCTTGTATATACCTACTAGCATAAGCAGTCTTCACTTTCATACTGGAAAGCAACCTCTGGCTGACTTGCTGAGCACTCAGGTATAAATACTGTAAAAATAATTAACTCTGAAGATTTATGGTAAGAACTGTGCTAAGGAGGAGAGTTTTAGAATATGCCTGAAACTTTCTAAGTGCTTGAAAACCAGTAAACTTAGGGGTGTTGGAAAAGCAAATGCAGAGTATCAGGCAATGACACTTTGACCAACTTACCTCCTATGGTATAAATAGATAGCAACTATGAATAGGCTTGTTTTTATGACTTTTCATTTTTGTTTTAACCTCTGTTTCTGTATTTGAATGCTGGAGTACACTGATAGGAAGGTTTTAAAGATGCTATGAGTAAACCCCTGATCCTGGAAGTAAACAGTACAAGAGAGACTTGCTACAGTTGGGGAACCTTGAGCCACTCTAACACCTCTGTACTCAGTGTAGAACTTCACATTAACTTAACTTTCCATCATTGTCTCTGGTCTAACTGGCCTATATACATTTTGCATTTAGAACTGTGAAATGATTAATAAATATTTAAAGTAGCTGAAATGTGTGTCTGTAAATTGTAGTTTGTACTATATCTAAATGTGTTTAGCTTACACAGTATTTGTCTTTTGCATCTAAAAATCCTTTTCTTTGTTTATATTATGTTTTAAGGTTATGTTGCACTCCAGAAATCATGTCAGATTTCTGTTCCAGTTTTACAGAGACTTTTACCATACACTCTTACACAGTTTCAATTTCATTAATAATTTTATAGCATTTTATGTGGCTTACTGGTGAAATCCAGATGACGCTTTAGAAAGAACATTCCAAATACATTTAAACACATATGTCTGTGGGTTAGGTACTTCTGGGGTTGGAGTGGGGTTTTTTGTTTGTTTGTTTGGGGGGGGAAGGATTGGTTTGGGTTTTTTTAATTATCTTTTTCTTCTTAAGAATAGTGTTTAAATGCTGCAGTAAAGCTAAAATAAATGCAACTGTCCTTCTAAGTAGGATAGCTTACTCCAAATGTGTGTGTATTATACCCATCCTGTAACAGTCACGATTGAAGTGATTAGCATAGGCTTGTCATTAATTTGATTAGAAAGAAATACCTGAAGTTTATTTGAACTCTGACAACTGGAGATAGTGCCAGCTATTTTGCAAAGCTGTTCTATGTCTAGTGATGGCACATGGCATTGTCAGTGCTGTACCTAGTCATATGTATAAAATTAGCCTTAAGATTGAAAATCTTGGGAAAGATAAACTTAGTTGAGAAATAATCACACTCCTAAATAAAACATGCTTGGTATTCTTTTCATGTAACGATTGATATTTTACTACTTAGTTAAAACTGCTTGGCAACCAAAAAAATAGAATATAATACAACTGATTTAGTATATTGTTGAGGTAATTGACAGTGTTTTATACAACACAGTTTATCACTTGCTACAGTTGCCATCATGAGGGCTAAACCTTGCAGAATTGTTTTCTCTCAGGTCTCAGTTCAGGCCCGAGTTTTTTTCTGAAAATCATCAAACATCAAATTCAAGAATAGTTCGTAACAAAATGATTGAAATGTTTCAAATTCTTTATGCATTCCATAAAATGTATTTTGTTAGAAAGGACTTGGACTAGAGGCAAGCATGCATGCCATCATAGTTCCAGCACTCAGATGGTAATATTTTAATTGCAAACTTATATAATTAAAACACAGTGTTTCTTTGCATAGTTCAGAGTTAAAGTCTTGCTGCTAGCTTCAAATCTAGCCATTCTCCCACTGGTTTCAGGTGCTGTACCTGAAATTGATTTTGGGTGCTATACTCCCCAGAATTTTCTTGCAGTACTTGGCCTTTTTGCAGTAATATGAGCTTTGTTAAGTCTTGCTAAGCATGATGCTGCCCTTACTGATTTTTTTTTCAGCATTCTTTTTATTTAAAAGCAAAAAAATCTCATACAAATACGTATATATGTGTGTATGGAGATACATATATCTATATGTAGTATTTCATTTCATCATTGGCAATTACAGGTACTTTCTAACTTGCTGAGACCGGCACCTGCAGGTTTGAGCTACGGCCATGTAGGTTGGTAATGGTAAAACCTACCTAGGGCAGTTTGATAGCGTAAAAAAAATCCCAAACCATACCTAGTCAAAGAATTTATATTGTTGAATCCAGTGCTACAACTTTGATCTGAAATGTAGTGGAAGAATTTCAGGTTTGGTATTTGTCTTACAACACAATATATATTGGAGAGGTGATTGTGAAAAGGGCAATTGTATGTTTTTAAAAAGAGAAAAAAAGATTAAGGCAAAGTTTCTCCCTGGAAGCCCAGGAATGAGAAAGTTGTGTATCTTCTGATTCTTTTCAGAAATGCTGTGTTCATTTGAGTGTTTTGTTTTTTTTTTTTTTTTTTTTT
>NDXB01000264.1:46367-60081 GCA_002631895.1 Agapornis roseicollis
TTTTTTTTTTTTTTTTTTTTTTTCCCTTAAAGAGGTATATTGTAAATTGCTGCTCACTCTAAAAATGTTAGGTGAAAAATCTTGTCCTCATGGCATGACTTCAGGGAGCTCTCTTCGTGGGCAATTTAGAAATTAGCATGATAGGTAAAAATACTAATATGTTGATACTGGTGTGATTGCAGTTTTAAAAAGAGAAATAATCATGCTTAGAAATGTCTTTGGATTTTCCAGATGTTAATTCCAAAGAGTTTAGAATCCATTAATTAGATTCCTGAAGGCCTATGGAAATACCTGTCAGGCTGGCTTTTTAGAATACTGAATCTCCTACACATATGAAGAGAACAAAGCTGGTTCATCTGAAGAAGAATATGTTATTCTCTCAATCTGCTTAAATTACAGCCTCAGATAACATAGCTTGGTTACCAGGTATACCGTAGTAGCCACTGCTGCTTAATTTTCAGAAAAGTGGAACACTTAACAGGAAAGGAGGAACACTTATAACACAAATATATTGGCTGGAGAAATCCAACCCACTGTAAACTGTGAAGTTTCATTGTGAATTTAATCATCATACCATATCTAAGGAGAAAACATTTTGAAACTAATACTACAGGGCAGCTTTTGTTGTGAGCCATTAAAACAGTTGGTAGAGAAAATTTGTGAGTCTTTGATTTTCATGATGTTTAGGATCTGTCCCTATATTTCATATGTCACAGTTGCAGAGATGTGATCATATTTGATTTCTCTAAGGCATTTAAGTCTATACTGCACCATACTTTACAAAACCTGTGTGTTGCAACAGGAATGAAGGGCACTTCTCCAGTGTGAGCAGCCTTGAAGCTCACTTGTGGAAATCTAGAGAAATTGACATTGTGCCTGAAGCTGATCAGTTTTGCTGTTGATGATTTGGAATTAGCTATAAAATAATGATAAGATGTTAAAGATGGGAATTAGCCATATGGCAGGAACAATGAGAAGACTTCAGAAAGTGAAATACCCCTGTTAATATATCTTGTTTTCTTGTGCAGTATCCTTTCAAACATAATCTGGACTTTTTGATCAGTCTTTCTGTTGTTAGGGGTTTGAACACTGGTGAAGCACATAGTCTAGCATAGCTATTTTATGTGGTCCATTTACTGTTTTCTAAGCTTTTTGTTCCTGTGAAGTAAACATCCTAAATTAGTACAAAGCGAAAAATGGGAGTTGTATTTTATGGCTTGTAAAAGGCTAGGAGCAAGTGAAGTACATTCTAGGGGCTGTTCTGAATTAAACATTTGTTTCATAGTTACATGCAGTTCAGGAGACCAGAGTTGAATCCAGGGAGTTTCTTTAAATTCCAATTTTGTGTCCATAGGCTTATTTGTACAAAGCAGCCTGTACCAATAGAATTTAGAAGCTTTCTTTGAAAGCAGTATTGAAGAGGGCTTATTGGAAATTGTATATAGGCTGCAACATGCCTTTTGGTTTCAATTTACAAAAATTAAAATAGAATTTTGGCATTCCGTCTTAAATTGCTCAGGTTCAGTAAATCTGAAAGTCATAATTGTGCTTCCTCAAAATGAAAGGGGCAAGAGAAAGACTGGGCAAAGGCAATGATGGTAACACTTGACCTCTTCATGCATTGAAATGTGGTGGCCTGAAGAGACTGCTCTATCTTATTTCACTTAATTGCTTATCCACTCAGTTGGGATGACTATTCATATGTCCTCTTTAAACATAAACATATGTTAAGAGTGCTGTATAATACATCTGCTGCGTAGGAGGGTAAGCTTTTTGTGTAAGTGTTCTTGCTTGCTTTTAAATTTTTTATAAATCAATTAAGTACACCAGTAAAAGGAAGACACACTGGGATATCAAGCATATTGTCTATTATTTTATGTTTGTTAATTTAAACTACATCATGAGCTTTAAATATTTTAAAACAGTTGTATTAAGATAGTTGCTGTTGACTTGCAACCCTCTCTTCTGTGCTTTTTTTAATGTTGGATTTTGGCAACTCATATTGTCTTGCTTGATTGCTGGAAGAACGTAACTCTTCGTTGTTTACTCTCTGAACTGAAATACCTTTATACAGAATGGAGCATCTGCCATTCTGTTTGTCCTACATATGCATCTTTCATATATGTTTTAATATTTCTGTGCAGGGCAGAGAGCAAGCAATAAGGTGCTGGTTGAATTTCTGTAACAGTTCCGGCTGCTAGGTCCTAGTCAGCATAAAGAAAAAGTCCTGTTCACTGAGGGATGGGCTTACATAATTTAAGTAACGTTTTCTAGAGATTAAATCTTAGGAGAGTGTGTAAAATGTAACGTAATAGAAATTTGTATACTCTTTTCTAGTTCTTTGCAGTGTGGTGGTATAAATATTTGGTAAGCAATTCAGAGACTATTTCTGTATATACAATTGAATTTGATTTAATGTTGTTGAAATGAGAAAAAAAATAACTGTTAAAGTAATATGTATTAGTCTTGACTTCTAAGTGTATATTTTGTCTTCTACACCTCAAAATTGCCTACGTTTAGTACTATATACAGTTAGTGTTAGTGGTTAGTGTTATATACAGTTAGTGGTTAGTTTTGTGTCGTGGAGCAGCCAGAGAAAAATGTAAACATATTTCAGTAAAGATATGTGTAATTGATATCCCTGATACTGCTTCTTGTAATCTCAGAGATTGGTCTGAGTCTTAGAGTATCAATATTCAAATGCTTATTCCTTTAGCTGCTGTAACAGTGTAACAGGTATTCGTTTATATGAATATCTGTTCCTTTGGATCGTGTGAGACCAGAGGTGTCCATAGCTTTCAAGCCTTTTAGAGGCAGGACTAGTCTTATATGAAAAAATATTTTGAAGCCATTCTTCTCCCCCCTTTGTAAGGTGTGGCCAGAGGGATAAAAAAGGATATATTATTTATGAATCTGTATTTTAAATAAGTTAGTAATTAAATTTAATTTTCATTCAAAATTTTGGTAGGGAAACACCTGTCTGTCTCTTTTTTGCCTATTGAATAAGAATAGTGAAAGAACTTGGAACTAAGTGCTGGGCTTTGTGGAATTGTAGTATGCCGTCCATGGAGATGAAGTAACTTGCTCTGTAAATAACTGACCATACAGAGGTTCATGAGCATGCTACATGGTCTTCACTTGAGAAATGTTAGACTGTAACCTAGCATCCTGTAATATACTGCCTTGTAAATTACAGTGATTTACAATAGAGCTCATTCTTTACTGGTATTGACAATAGATTTAACTTTCTAAGCAGTTTCTGAATTAGAGTTGTGATGATAAAAATATTGTTTGCATTACTGAACAATCAAAAATTTGAAATGCACGGATGAATTCCCAGGTTTTCCCTAATCTTTCTTTTGAAGACCACTTTTCTTGACAGAATTAAATAAAAAATACAGAGCTGAAACTCAGTGCTTTATCTATAGGATCAACAATATTTTTTGCCTTTTCCTCCACTTCTAATGTGTAATTTATATAGCTTATTAAATCTTTGAGCAGGCCAGTATCTTTTTCCCTAAAAGTTTGGAAATACGACTTTTTTTACTTAGGATGATGTTGGAGACAGGGAGTATTGATGATACTGTTAAGTCTAACTTTTATGTACACTAGAATATTACATTTTATGTAGGTTCTTAACTCTAGATGTCATTGTTATTTGATGTACAATCATTACATCTGTTTATCAGATAGAGGAAAGTATGAAATTGTGAATGTAATTGGCCTTATATGCTAGCTTGGTCTTTTCTTGGGTATGATATTTAAATGCACCTTTATTTAATAAATCCATTGCATTTGAAACCTGTTCTTTCTGAAGCATGTGCATGTGGAAATAACAGTTTTTCCATTGCCCAAAGAATGCATACTAAGTCCCTGTGAGGACAATTATCCATCTATTTTATGATGATGTTTATTGATTACAGTGTAGAGAATGGTATGGAGGAAATGCTTGTTTTAGAATATGATACTAAAAACTGAGTATTTTAGGGGGTTTATTTGTTTGTTTTGAGATTTTTTGTTACTATTGTTAACTAATATAAGAACAGCAAAGATATCTCTGTTGGAGGTGATAAGAAGTAGAAGACTGAATTTGTTTGAAACAATACACAGGTGAATATGATAAAATGAGGAAGAATCGGTGTAAATTTTATGAAAGAAAATAATGTGTCACGTATATATGAGAGTTCTTTGTGAGAATTGGGAGGCACATGGACAGGGAAGAGCCAGGTGGGTTACTTGGATTTCTGAAAAGTAATTTAGAAGTTCCATCCCCAAAAGTTTGAAAAGAAGTTCAGTTGCTTTAGAAAGTGCATCCTTACATTGATGAATGACTCCTAAAAGAAGAGATGACAGAAGAGTTTATGTGTAAAAATAAATAATCTTTCTTGTTGAATTCTTATATGGGTTTCTGCTGGGGATCTGCGTATTTCAATGTGTAAATGCTGTGGAAAAGGGGTAGAATGATAAGGCAGATAAATTTATTGAGAATACTAAGTTATGCAGAATGTTGGTACTAAACAAGAACAGCTAGCTATGAGGGATTGCAGAAGAACATTGTTGTACTGACTGTTAGATGGCATCCTATAATTTCATCAAGTTAAAATGTGGTAATGCAGGCTGAGGAATATGAAAAAGGCAACTCTTGCTTTATGTACACAGTGGTGGGCACTGAAATTCTATAATTTGGTAATTAATAAGATCTTGCAACTGAAATGAAAATATCTGTTCAAAGTTCATCAGTAGTGAAAATCGGAATCCTGAAAATTACTAGGAAAGAAACAGAAACTGATTATGCTACCAGTACGTCTCTATCTTATGCTACATGCAGTGTAGTTTGCACCTCATGGGACCATTCTGGTGGAACTGCATGTACAGAGAAGGGAAGAAAGAACAGCTGAAGGAATCGAACAGGTCTGTATGAGAAATTACTAAATACTAATACATATATTGGACTAGAGCAGAGTTGTTTGAAAGATGATGGGGTAGGGGTCTATAGTACTGTAAATACAGAAGATGTAGATCACTGACTTCTCCAATGGAGAAGCTAGGTAAATCTAGTGTCACCAGTGAGATGATGTCACTTTTTTTTTTTTTTTCTTTTCCAAATATATATAAAAAAAACCCAATTCTTTCTTTACACAGGTTTGGATTAAACTTTGCTCCTTTGCCAAAAGATGCTGGGCATGCTAAAGACTTGCATTTATTGAGAAGTAAATTTGAATTCACGAAGTGGAGGGAATTCAGAGATTTTATGAAGGAGATTAGTTAGTGCTGGCTCAGGAATCACTGAGCTGTAGGTAGCTAAAATAATATGGAGAGAAAGTATCACTAACAGGGCAACTGTATATTACCTCCCATGAACATTCTCTATTGAATACTGTTTCTATTTGTTTTCCGTGAACTAGTGGTATACATTAGTAAATAACATTTTCTACCATGCCCTAGCACAAAGAGGGGTGAAAGAACAGGAAGAAAAGGAGGTAAAAAAAAAGTATTACGGGAAGGTAGAAAGGTGTTAAGAATAAAAACAATTTTCAAGAAGGGAACCAGAGAGGGACAGAGAGAAACAGTTCTTACACCAACCGTCACTTCTTGGTGGGGACCAGGTAGGAGTGGCTGCCCTCTGGTAATGCTCAGCCCAGAGACAGGATTAGACAAGGCATTGAAACAGTTCCCAGGTCTCTGTTGTCAAGTTTCCTGCTCTTCCTGACACTTGGAAGTGGCCAAGCTGACCAGGCCTCGGTGAAGTTTGACAAGAACATCCCAAGATTTTGTGAGACTTTAGATGTGGAGGGTAAATTTAAAAAGGTGTGTATATGCAGTTTCAGGACATTCTGAGGAACTGGAAAAGGAACGTGGCATATTTGATAGCTGTATGGTGAGGAGGTCTTCCTCTTACCAGGGAATGTGTGAGTTAGGATCACATGAGCCTGTCTCAAGTCCTCCACTGAGAATTTTCCAACTTACATCCCTGTTAAGCAATAGACTTGTTTAACAATGTAATCTACCACGCTGGATATGGCAGTTAAGTTATGCTGCTTAATGTTTTAGTGTGACACAAGGCTGAGTTGGAGGAGTGAAGCACAGTTGGATAGGGATGTTATTTTAGGTGTGATTCTGAGGTAAATTGGGTTAGATGCTACGCATCCTACTAAAGAGACGTGAGGAGACATTGTTGATCATTCTGGAGGTGTAATGCAAGTTTGACCCACTGTGTCTCTCTTGCATTTCTGTACAGTTGAGTTAGGATAAGAACTTGTAACAAAATTTATTTTTGCAATTCAGACAGTAACAAAACAGGTTTAGGAGGTCTTACAAAATCAGAATAAAAGTCTACCCTTAAAACTACCTATTACTTTGATCATCTTGAAGACTTCCAGTGCTGTCTGTCTCATAAGGTATTCTATGCTTACATGGCCATTTAGCTGGTATCTGATTCACACTTTGTAACCTTGGGAATTGCTTTCATTGAGACAGATAAGGATTTGGGGATAAGAGTATCCTTGTGGATTCATTTTGTCCCTGAAGCGCTATTCAGATTCAAGCCTTCCCTTAAGGATTTCCTGTGATTTATATTGAGTGTTAAATCAGACATGCATACTTCTGTCAATGATTTACTGATTGTCCCCTGCCTAATTATCAAAATGGTAATGTGTGTAGGGCAGGGCTGGGTGGAGTAAAGGAGTAAACCAGCTGCGAGTTGATCTCAAGTGTTCTTTAGCTGCAGAAGGGTTGGAAAGAGTAATGTTTACTTGTGTTTTGTAGTTTCCAGTATTTTTTACAATGTGTTTGGGGCTGAGCATGTTCAGATGTCTATACTACTTGAGAGGGGCAGCTCAGAATCTGGTCCATGGCTTTCTACAATAAACTAATAGAATATGAAATTTTTACCGACATTTAAATTAAATGTGTATTGCCATTAAGTGTGCTGAGTTGAAAAATATCACTGGCACTTTTTACAGTAGCTTGAAAGTATTCTCTTTAGTTTTTGCTATGCTTTTTTCTCAGAGAGGAAAAGCCTGCATTTAATGTTTCTTCTAACTTGATTATTTAACACTTGGCTTTGGTTTTGGTTTTGTCTTTTATTTATTTATTTTATTTTTTGTCTTTTAGCAGTACAGTCAGACTTTTGTGACTTGTCTCTGATTGTGTTACGCTCCCCTATCCCCCTCAGTCAAATTCTGTAGAAGTCAAGTCCTTGTTCCTTCTTAACGTTTGTTCTTTAGCAGTCATTAATGTTGTTTTCTTTAGCATCGGGCATGCAGTTGCTTTCTGTTGCACAGCTAATTTTGTATGTGATAATGCTGTTTACCTCTAGAGTGGAGATGTCCCACCTTTAGTTTTCTGAGTAATGTGCTATAGTTCAGAATACACAATGCAAAGTAATGCTTTGTGTTATAAATGCCGAAACAGGATTTTAAATAAAGTATCCAATTTATTAAGCAAATTAAGGCAAGCAAACAGTGCTGGGTTCATGGGGAGTCTCCACTCCACCAACATGCACACCCCCAATTCCTGTGTCCTGTTTATATTTCTTTGTGCTCATACCTATTCATAAATAGGCGTTTCCCTCTTTTTTGCACACTTTTTCCACTTTCTAGAATCTTCTCGAATTCTCCCCTGNACTCCACCAACATGCACACCCCCAATTCCTGTGTCCTGTTTATATTTCTTTGTGTCTATACATATTTATAAATAGGTGTTACTCTCTTTAGCATGTGCGTTTTCCACCTTCTAGAATCTTCTCGACTCCTGTCCAGTGTTCATTGGAAGATGCTAATACTTATTCATAAATGGGTGTGCGCTTTCTCCCCCTTCTAGAATCTTCTCAAATTCTCCTATGTTCTCAGCACTCCCCCCCCCACTGCACGAGTTGAAAAGAAGAACCCAGAGAAACTAACAAGGTACAGGAAGTAACAATCCACAAGGCTTGCAAGATACATAAAGTAATAACCCACAAACATTTTTATATGTGATACTAATGCAATTGCTAAAGCAATAACAAAATTGATGTAGATAAAAACTATGTACGTATTCTGTCAAGGATTCCATGTTTTTAAGAGGGTTACATTTTATCATGTAATATTACTTCACATTGACACAAATCACATAAGCATATTTCACACTTTGTATGGTTTTTGTCATGGATTTTGTTGGGATTTATCAGAGTTTAACCTTTCCATTTATTCAAGTCAGTTGATCTTACTGAAGTAGCATTCTCCCAAGTGTTGTGTTTGTGTTGTGACTTTGCTCAGGAGAGCCTTTTTGAAAGAATGGCTCTTGGGTGAACATACGGCTCTTTCCAGTAGTATTATTTTCAGGGCAAATAGGAGACTCTTTCTCCCCTTAGATACTAGGATAGCTGGGAAGTATCGGTTTTGCTTAGATTAGCTTTTTGTTTGTTTTGTTGTTTTTGTTTGTCGTGCAAAATCAATTGCTAAATTAACTGGGAAGGGGAGGAGGGAGAATTGATCCAACAGTGTGTTCGGTGTTGGTGTTTTTTAAATTATATTTTGATATGTGTGTGTATCATCAATTGGTGACAGCTGTGCAGTGTTTGGAGAGAAATATTTATTCTTTTAGCATACATTTTAAAAAGAGATTCCAAAGTGTGGTGCTCACTATAGCAGTGCCTCAGATTTCTACCGCAAGTTTCTGTACTTACTGATTTTTCACACAAGAAATAGTGCAAATACTTTCAGAATGTAACTCCTTCCAAATGTGAACCCAAGAAAATAACTAGAGAAAACAGATTTTGTTGATGGTCAGGTAACTATCAGCAGTGACCAAACACCTTAAATACTATCAGTTTTGTCTTCTGGGGCAAGTGTTTTGTATAGAATCATAGCAAATGGTTTGTTTTGAAAGGGACCTTAAAGGTCATTTAGTTCCATGCCACCTGCCACAAGAAGGGATACTTTCCACTATACCAGGTTGCTCACAGTGCAATCACAGCTTCTCTAGGCAGCCTGTGCCAGCGCCTCACCAGCTTCATAAGGAAGAATTTTTCTTAATGTCTAATTTAAACCTCCCTCTACCTTGAGTTTATGTTTATCCAGAAAATCAGGTAAATGGCTAGTGAGTAAAATTAAGCAGATTTTCTTCACGGTTCACAGAATCAATGGTAGTAGAGCCATAAAGCATGTTTTTTTGAAGTCTGCATAATGGTTTCTGTGTCTGTCCCTTTGATTTCTTCTTCCAGGGTGTGTTGTAAATGTGACTAGCATGCTTCAAAACCTCTGAAACTTGTTTTGGGTTTGGTTTTTGCCACTTGAAGATTGCAGCTTTTCAATTTAGACCCTCTTAAATGAACTGTAGTTTTATTGTGGGGAAAAATATGCAGCTGCCTGATGTTGTAAGGCTCAAGCTTCATTTGAGTGAGTTCTTTTAAACTGAGCACTGCATTTTATACTAGGATACAGATAGCTAACTGTATTTTGTACATTTATTTAAAATTGTGGGTGTGTTTCATTATGACATATGGGCACAGACTTGGCAAGGTAGTGATAACAGTTCAGGAGTGAGGAGTGCTCCAAGACATGCCAGAGCTGCCCTCCCAGGCTGAGGAAAATCATGTCAGGCAGTCTGGAGCCAGATTCACCTGCGTGGCACTCCCTGCTCATCTGCTTTGGTCCACTCCTTCAGTCCCTCCTTCCCAGCTAATCTCCACTACTCAGATTGTACTGATGTCTGCCATCCCTTTAGTAGTCATATTTACAGGCTGAAGAGTCCTAGTCAACTTTCTTCTTCACTTAAAAGCTTCTCCATAATTTTTGTTATCCCTAATTATTTCATGCCAGCCTTGAAGATTAGAAGGGAGGGCAGAAATTCCAGAACTATGGAGAGATTAAACACCCTGTAGGTTAGTTTAAATAATCTTGTGGTTCTGAAAGTCCATTTGCAGCATTTACTATTGAGGTTTTTCGTTTATAGAGTTGATGCCTTGAAAGAAATTCATGCCCATTGAGTCAGAGAAGGACAATGGATTGAGATGTGGCTTTTTGTAACAGCTGGATGGAATTATCTGTGTGCTCACTAATTCTTTTGAGTAATTTATATACATTTTTCTGGTACAAGAATTGAACTCATCTGTTGTTTCCCAATTCTCCCCTTGAGCCCTTGTCAGAAATTCATGTTGCTTTTACTGTCTCAGAGCTACAAAACTGAGGCTTTTTTATGTGAGAATTAATGCATCACAATGACTAGGTCTTTCATTCTTTAGTTCCATACTAGCACTTCATTATTTTTCACATTGTGAGCTTGTTCTTTACCTTCTTAGAAACACACATCCAAGAGGATTCTGGTATGGGAGGTCTCCACAGTTTTCCCTCAACATGTAGATCTAAAAAGAGAAGTGGAGGACACTTTTTTCTGTAGGGCTTTTTCTCCTGTGCATTGATTGCCCTCGAGGAACCCTGTAATAGATCTGCTGTTCCTTCTCCCTTCTGAAAAGGGCTGATTTTTATACATTTCCCTGTTTGTTTATGAAACTTGTTTGCTTTATTTTATTTCACATAGTTTCCTTGACTTTACTATTTAGTGATGTTGCCATTTTTTGTTAGTTTCTTTCAAGGCTTCTGTTACATGAGGGCAAGCAGTTATCTTCTGCGAATGAGCATGAATGCCTTATAAGAAAGCATGATGAGGAAATAATTATAGCAAACTGTTTTGGCTAGGCATTTGTACAAAAGGCCATACAGGAAAAAATGAGCCAGAACGTAAGCACAAATATTAAAACCAAAAATATCTATTTTTAACTCATTATTTTAGTATTTTACAATCCTGAATAAATTGCAGTTATTTTGCTTTAACTAGGTTTAAAGAATTCTTTAAAGGCCCACTGTCTTTCATCATCTATACCAGATTAAAAACCAAAGTTTTCATTACTAGAGAGGCATCAAAATCTTGCTTCTCTAGCCAGCCTAGCAAGAGAATGGATGGGTTTAATGGATGGACTATTGGATGGCTAAAAAGTTGGCTGGATGGCAGCATCCAGAGAGTTGCAGTTAATGGCTCAATGTCCAAGTGGAGATCAGTAACAAGTGGTGTCCCTCAGGGATCCATATTGGGACCAGTAGTATTTAGTATCTTAATTAACAGTATAGACAGTGGGATTGAGAGTGCCCTCAATGAGTTTGCAGATGACACCAAGCTGAGTGGTTCAATTGATATGCTTGAGGGATGACATCCAGATGGGCTGCAACAGGCTTGAGGAAAGGGCCCACATGAACTTCATGAAGTTCAACAAGGCAAAGTGCAGGGTCCTGCACGCAAGTTAGTGCAATCACCAGTGTCTTTAGAGAGTGGGTGATAAATGGATTGAGAAGAGCCCTGTGGAGATCAGTTTGGGATATTGCTAGATTAAAAAACAGATGTGACCCAGGAATGTGAGCTTGTAGCTCAGAAAGCCAACTGTATCCTGGGCTGTATAAAAACAAATGTGCCCAGCAGGTTGACAGAGGCTGTTCTTCCTTTCTACTGTCTCCTGCAAGACCCCACCTGGAGTACTACATTGAGTTCTGGCATCCTCGACATAAGAAAGGTATGGAATTGTTAGAGTGGATCCACAGGAGAGCCATGACAATGATCAAAGGACTGGAGTACCTCTCCTATGAAGAGAGGTAGAGAGAGTTGTGGTTGTTCAGCCTGGAGAAGAGGAAGATTCAGGGAGACCTTACTGAGGCATTCCAACGCTTAAAGTGTGCTTAGAAGAATGCAAATGGAGAGACTTTCTATCAAGGCTTTACAGGACAAGGGATAATGGTTTTAAACTAAAAGGAGGTAGATCTAGATTAGATACAAGAAGTTCTTTACTGTGAGGGTGATGAGGCAGTGGCACAGGTTGGCCAGGGGAGCTGTAGCTGACCTGTCCCTGAAATGTTCAAAGGCCAGGTTGGATGGGATGGTGAGTAACCTGGTATAGTGGAAAGTGTCCCTTCCTGTGGCAGGTGGGGTAGCACAAGATGGTCTTTAAAGGTCCCTTCCAAACTAAACTATTCTGTTTCTAACTGTGGTTGGATAACTGTTTATAAATGTATAAATTTGCTGAAGATAGAGCTAAGAACATGTGTGCTGTCAGTAGGTATTGAGAAAGATGTTTGTGCATATTAGAGTATTTACATTCAGAAAAGTGGGAGGTTTTCTTGTCCCTCTTTAATTTGGATCAAACTATGCTGGGGATGCCTGTATTTTATGTAATTAAATTCTGTTTAATAACAAAAGATTGAGTTAAGATATTTTAAGAAATGCCACATTATTAAATTTGGTAGAGAAACTTGAATATTTTTTATTTTCATTTTTTTCCCTGGAAACAAGTGTTGCATGAAATGTTGTAAAATTGTAAGTAGGTATTTTGCACCATGTCCTCACTTTGCCCTTGTACAAATACTGCTTCTTTGGACTTCTGCTGTGCACTGACAGACCTAAATCACCAGTTTTCCAAATGAATGTACTTCTCAAAACAAAATGTATTTTTGGGAAATTAAAAGCTTCTACAAACAGAACTCCCCCCAGCTACCCTCCACACCCCCCACCTCCATTTTGCATCTTCCAGAGGTTAAATTTAGGATTTGTGTTTTCCTTTAAATGGTTGTTAAAACCTGGAACATTGTATGCATTGTCCAAAAAGCCTACCTCTACAGAATTATGTTCTTTATTTTGCTGTTTCTTTTGGTTCATTTTTTCTTTTTTTAGCTTGCATTATCTGTCCTTAATGCTAAACTTGCCCCACTGTTACCTGGAGTAAAGTAATGGGATGCTGGCAACAACCCATGTTACCCTGTTGGGTTTTGGCATAATCTGGATGTGTGGTCCTGAAACACCTGACTACACACAACTGATGCTTCAGAATCACTCATGTCCAGCTCTTCTGTGTTTCCAGCACTGTGTTGTAGTTTTTTTGATGCTTTGAACTGGCCCGTCCCCTTTTTGTCCTGATCACTTCAAAGCTGATGGACTGGTCAGGTGTGGTCCCAGTATATCTTTGTGAGTCAGCAGTTCTGCCTTCTTGCAGCTATGTATGTCACAGGTGAAGGAGCTACTGTGCCTGTCTCTTCTGGGACTGTTTTTTATTGGCAGAGTGGCTTTTTGAATCTAGGCTAATTTTATACTTGCTCTGTGAATTACTTTTACTAGTGTTTTGGGGTTTGAGAGTGCTGACCAGGAATGCCCAAACTGACTCTGTTAAGGCACTGTCTGAATATAACCAAAATGCTTCTGGCACTGCAGTGGCCCCAGAAGTAGATAGATGGGCTGGAGTTGCACATCATTCAGCAAAGCCAATAGCCAGGATGAGTGACTCGTGATTTTGTAAATCACCTGTGGGTAACTGGAAGTTGAGCACTGAGCTATGAGTATAAAACAGAGAAGAAATGAATAGGAGATTCTTGATTTTCTGTCTCTTTTCTCCCTTTCCCCTGTGGTGTTGAAGAGTACTTAAACATTTGAATTCTAGAGGCATATTGCTTTTTTGTTGTGTCAGAAGTAATCTAGAATATTTTGCAGCAGCAATTAGCATTAGTGAGAAGTAGTAACAGTTGATTTAAAAGTTGATGTCTAGCTGTGAACTTTTTATAATTTCACTGTTTGAATGGAAATCCCTTCAATCTGAGAAGACAGATACTTAGGCTTGGACAAACCTTTTTTTTTTTCTTTTTTTTTTTTTATTTTTTTTTTTGTTAGCTGTTTTAAGTTTTTTTTAAAATTTTTTTTAACA
>NDXB01000264.1:88778-126649 GCA_002631895.1 Agapornis roseicollis
GGGGGGGGGGGTAAATAAATAAATGAATAGGTAATTAACGTGACAAGTGTTCTGCTTCATAGAATTTGTTAATTGACAGCCACTGTTACCACTTGACAAGGTCTGAAGAATTATTTTGTAGAGCTTAACACCCTGAGAAACTACAGGGCCATCTACAAGCATGGGAGGAACAAGTTTTGTCCAAGAGAAATCTTAAGGCTAGTCTTTCACAGTACTGCTGAGTACTACTGTCTATTGAAAGTGTTAGCTGATGGAGGAACGCACAACACTTGTTTCCAGTTGGGTGCAGCAAGATTGGTACAGGAAGAATGTGTGACGTATCAAGATGATGATAAAGACAGAATATTTCCTTGGTTTAAGATAAGGTAGCCCAAGAGATTCAGGTTCTCTCATTTTGTTCTGCCTTCAATTCTCGAAGATCCTGGGTGGATTACTCAGCTGAGTTACTCACCAGTTACCCGAGTAATTGGTGGTTGAGGGAAACCACCAATATTAGCCTAATCAGATAACTCTTTTAAGTGGAGTTAAGTGCTGTGAATGTTTGAAGGCTTGCACGAATAGGTTGGGAAATATTTTGGAAACAAAACGATTGGAAACATTTATGATATGGGAGAAGGAAGTTTCAGCTCACATGTCTGTGAGTATTTATATTTGACAAGGATGACAAGGGGTAGGTGTTAGGTGTTAGATTATAGGGATGGTAGATGTTAGATTATAGGGATATGGACTAGTGGTGGAATTGACAAGAGTCGGAAGCATCAGGGACATCTTCAGCTCATTGGTGGGCCTCAGCCAAGTTTGTGTTTCTGGGATGTTCCCACAGGTAAAGTAAAAATACAGTTTCTTTTTTTTTTCATGTGAAAATGCAGTGAGTCATACTGCAGTTAAGTTTCTTCCATAATACACTTCTAGCCAGTTAGAACTTAGTCTTACTTCTTTAGAACTGTCTTTATATCCTAGAGGCATGTTTTTTATGGAACACGGAATATATTTTTCTAAGTGATTTCTATTGCAGTTTAATAATCTACAGATTTTTTTCTAATTTCTTTTAAAACAACTATTTTCTTTGAAAGAAAATGAAACAAGAAGAGTGAACGCTTGCACTGAATATTTGTTTGATGTCTTTTAACCCTTTAACATTTTTTGTTAATGTACTTAAACTCTGTATAATAAACAACAGGTTTACTGTTCTTACTTTCTGATCAGCCATTTCTGTGTAATTGTAAAGCCCTTTATATCCATGCTATATAGAGTATTTTATAAGCTAAGATTCTAATAGTTGTATTGACAGTAATGTGTCTCTTGACAGTTTGCAGTACCACTCTTTGGGTAGGTCAAGTAGACAAGAAGGCTACACAGCAAGATTTAACTAACTTATTTGAAGAATTTGGACAAATAGAGTCAATTAATGTAAGTAAGCATGTTATCATGCATTTTCAGGAATATGGACTTGTAACTTAAATATGTTTATGCCTCTGAATTCCTTTTAGCAGCTTGAGCTTGTATTTAGGAGATCTGTTTATGACTTTAGAAGCTGTGGCTATGATATTTGATTATTGGTTTCCATGTACTGCCTTTTGAAGCATGAAAGACAGTATGCTTCCTGGTAAAATTGCTTTTCCCAAGGACTAATGGTTTACACAGGGGATAAACCAGCATCAAAAAAACTAAAAAGTTGTGTCTTTCACTTTTTTGGTGACATGGCACAGGTTAGGTGTCATTTTTCCTTGGACTAATGGACACAAGCTGATGTGTATCCACATTATTCTTGGTTGCGTTTCATGTAGGGGCTTCCTAAATTAGAATGAATGTAGATGAACATTTAGAAGGAAATAAATTGTACTGTAAACAAGTGTTTATTCTAAAATGTGACAGTTAAACAGATGCTTATAATTAGGTTATATATTTCTCATGATCAAGAGTAATTTAGATTTAGCTGTTCAGAGTCGTATTTTAGTGTTGCCTATAATTCAGCTTCAAGAGAAAGTATTTTTCTCCTAATGTAACATATCTGTGTGAGAGACATTTGGATTTTTGTCTCTTGCTCCAGCAGTTCTAAAGCTCTTCTCATACAATTTCATTCATGTCAGATAATATTTCTAGTATTTTTTGTATTATGTTAATATATTCAACTATATAGTTAATAAGGAATAGTTCCGTGGCATTACAGAATCTTTTAAAAAAGCTTCACAAGTCCAAAACACCCCAGTAGCCTGACAGTTAAGCATCATTTTGATTTTCAGGAACTAGCAATTAAGAAATTTAAAAGGAAAGTAATTCGAATCCCAGTGCCTGTTAGATTTCAGACGCAAACCGTATTGTAAATAGTTCAGCCTACATGTTCCACAAAGTTTTAAGTACCTGGGATGATGTTGTAAATCGTAAACGTATTTTCATAAGAACTGTATTAAAGGCTGTCATTTTAAATATTTTTGTTCATTACATTACTGTTTGCTCCTAAGCAACATAAAAGCACACCTATATTTTTGACTAAAATAAGCAGTTGTCATACATGATTTGCAAACTTTCAGAGATTACCTGCCACATCATACTTTTCTTTCCTAAATGAAACATTAAAACCTTCCACATCATACTTTTCTTTCCTAAATGAAACATTAAAACTAGTGGAAATCACACTTCAGGAAGGAGGACTCTAACTTTCAAAAGTGCAAGATAGTTTTAATCACTAGTTTGTGCCTCTGTTGAAGGTTGTCGTTCAGCTCACAGTGGATTTGGAGCTTAAGAAGAGGTATCAACCTCTGATTTTCTGAAGTTGTCATAGTAGAACTCCCACTTTTTGCCTACTCCATGTTATTCAGATCTTTCACATAATTTTTAGCACCCATTTTTCAGCTTGCTGCTGCTGCTTGACAATGTTGTAACTGAAGTTCTCTGCCAATATCAGTCTTCATTTTTGCTGCTCAAAATTGTTAATGTTGCTGGTTAAGCTAACAATTGTTTTCAGTGTAAGCCTTCCCTTTTTTAGTATTAGGATACACTTAGTGTAATTACATAACCTGAAGTACTGGTTCTCCTCCTTTCTAAGACCATTGTTTTTTCTCCATAGATGATTCCCCCAAGAGGGTGTGCTTATGTCTGTATGGTTCATAGACAAGATGCGTATCGTGCTCTTCAGAAACTTAGTTCTGGGTCCTATAAAATTGGATCTAAAATTATTAAGGTAAGTTTACTTTAATCTAAGAATGCTGTCCCTTTCCAATTCAGTTTTAGTATGATGATTTGTTATGTAGCAGTGGTTCATTCAAATGTGCAAAATGGAGAAGAAGAATGAAACAGTAAGGTGTAAATTGTTTTCCTCTCTGTGTAAAATCCAGCTTCTAACAGATGCTAGTGAGTACTGGACTGTAAACAACCTAAGTCTTTTACCTGATTTTGTGGATCACTTTATACTGCATTTGATAGTATTCTTAGAGTTAAGTATATGATTAAATGTTGTGGTTTTTTTCTGTGTTCGTTGATGTTTTAGGATGAGTCCTTGAAATACTGTATCTTTAATTTCCTCAAATACGTGTCAGAATTAATGCAGAACAAATTTTAGCTGTTAGATGTATTTAATCTTACATATAACTGTTGCAAAGGCCAAGAAATCTTCCTACAGGTTCATTTAAAATTAAAACCTTATTAAAACTTTAATAAATAGACACCGAAGGTTGATCTGCAGTGACAGAAACATGAAGGAAATTGTCTGAAATATTTTGTTCATAGGTTATATGATTTAAATGGATTATCTGGTTGGGTTTTATTTTCAGATTGCCTGGGCTTTGAATAAAGGTGTGAAAACAGAATACAAGCAATTCTGGGATGTGGATCTGGGAGTTTCATATATTCCTTGGGAGAAAGTAAAATTGGATGATTTGGAGGGCTTTGCTGAAGGTGGCATGATTGACCAGGAAACAGTAAATACAGGTATGGACACTATTAATGATTGTGATAGTTAGAAAATGTCTTTATTTTGGTAATTACAAGTCCTCACAAAGTTTGTTGTTTAGGTATTACATACTCTTTTTCAATATACATAAATTTTACTTGCTACATATAAATGGCACTAATTATGAAATATAGATGGTGTTTGTAGGTGTGTGTACCCAGTTGATTGTCAAGACAATGAGGAATTAGTGACAAAAGCAAATTAATTTAGGCAAGTTAATAAAGATTAGCGTTTTTTAAAAGTTACGAATTTTCTGTGCAGTCGTTTTCAAGTTAACTTAGGCAGAATTATGATCTGCTTGTGATTTTGAAACATTATACATTTAGGTATAAGACTTAAGATTGAGTTGGAACACATCCAAATAGGCATAGCTTAGCTGAACCTTGAGGTATTTCCTCCATGAAATCAAAGAGACAGGAAAGCAAGTGATGATAGAACTTAGTCTAAAACCCAGTTAATTGAGAGGCTTGTGAAGTCTGTAAAAGATTCACAAGTACCGTGTTTTCTCGAAGCAGATCTAGCACCAAATGACTGGACTATACTGAAATAAACAGTAGATCAAAACTGTTTATAATAGTGACATTAATTTTTCAAGTCAAAATGCAGTCTTGCTTCCAGTAAAAATTGACTATAAATAACAGAAAAATGAAAACATAGAACATTGCTGAAATACATTCACTGTGTTGTACTTGACATACAAAACTTTCTGAGGAAGTTACAGAAAGAAGAAATGGGGATTGGGGTGAGGTTTGTTCAACACGAGGATGCTCTGTCATTGTACAGTAGCCAGCTGATAGCACAGATGTGTTGACAACAGCAGTTTGTAAAAAACTGGAGCATGCCCTATGTTAAAAATTATTAACAGAATGATTGGTGAAAAAACTTAGCAAGTTTTGAAAAATCAGTTTGTGTACAGGCAGAATTGAATGGTATCACAGGTGATTAAAAATATTTTACATTCTTTAAAATATATAGTAATAAATAATTGCACTTTCTTCTTTCCGTAGCTTGGTGGTTATTTGCCATGTATTTGTACAAATACCACATAACATTTTCTTTAGAAGGAAGGGGATTTTTTAGTATTTAAATACAAATGACACAAACATTTTTTTTCTTTTTTTTTGTTTTTAGAGTGGGAAACAGCCAGAAACTCAGAAGCTGCTAAAGAAAATACTCAAACTACACAGAGTGCTGCAGTTGAGAAGAATACAGTTGTTACAACGCAGACAGAAGCTTACACGCAGCCAGTCACTATGCTGCAGGTTTGTATTGGTCTGAGTATGCAGAAAATCCACAGAACTGAAGGGCAAACTTTTTATTCCATATAAATAAACTTTAATGCTGAGTTAAAGTACTTCAGTCAGATATGCCTAGGTCCTGTGTCCATATGTGTTTATCCATGAAATATTTTAAGAGTAGTATCAGTTGTCATGGTTCAGCAAGCTCCCTAGTCTCATGCACAACATATCCCAAACATTTACAATCTCAAATGAAAGTTTAAATGTTCAAGACAGATCAACTGGAAAAAAAAACCAAACCAAACCACACAAAAATCCCCCAAAACAACAAAAACCCCACAACAATAAAACCCCCTGAAAAACCAGAAAAACCAAAACAAAGCCAACCTCCCCCCAGGCAATCATTTTTTTAACGACAAATTGAAATGAGCTTACAGAAAGTATTTTCCTTAAAGCAAAGCATCTTTCTGCAAGCTAAGCAATGTAATTTTTTTTTTCTGTTTGTGCTTGTTCCTTCTCTACCTGTGTGCTTTTCCCCATATCAGCTTTGACTGTAAGTGTAATTATCTTTTTCAGTAATATTGGATGAGATTTCATAAGGGCAGTCTCATCCATAAAAGATCTGATTATTTGGGTAGTGTGCTGTTACACTCCTTAGGTGGTAATTCATGAGTCTTTGATTCTATGCTGTATTTGTTTTGCTTCTGGTAAACCAGAGAATTTTTATTAGCATCCATTTGGTAACAAGGTATTGTGGAAGGCTGGAATAATACGGTGTTAATTTGTGTAAGTATACTGAAGTACAGATATTGATCTAATATAAGTACAGGTAATTTCTGTAAAACTCTTTAAATTGTTTTTAGAATGACCATATGAAAATGTAATTTTCAGTGACAATTAAAATGAGAGTTGCTTAATGCAAAATTTTTGTGTTCGTATTATTACTCTTACCTTTCCTAATATGTATAGACATTTTCAGTACTTGAGCTGACATAGTTACTGTGAAAGTTAATATATTTGCATTTACTTGCATTGAATTTTGAACTTTTTTCTTGTCACAAAAATTGTCTTCAGTCTTATTTCAACTGCCTCCTAGTGTACGTTTTGATCAGCATATATTTAAATATATGTGTATTGGTTTTATTCTGCTGCTAATTACTTTTAATTATGCTGCACTGTATCAAAACACATACCTCCAAGAGAAGTTTGAGAAATATTAAATACTTCTTAGGATTTCATCAGGATTAGTAGCATTATAATTACATACACTATACTCAGCTTTCCAGTACTGTTCTAAAACATGTAAATATTTCTAGTGAGAATGAATCTCACTAGAGAATGAAATGTTTTCTAAGTGCTCTCGAATTCCCAAACTATCTTAATTTTCCTTCCTTTTCACTCTCCCCCTTTCTGTATTCACCTCTCTCCCACAGGTACATTTTTGTTCATGAATAAGTATAGTGTTTATCCACGTATTTTTCTGTTCTTTTTAGAATAAAGAAAAGATAAGCATAGGATTTTTCCAGTGTCCTTGTTTAACTGTAGTGTAGGTATCATTTCAAAATGCAGTCTAATTCTTCAGGGTGTTCAGAGTATATACAGAGCCTTTGGTACATGTAGTGTTTAACATGAATAGCAATCAAATCAGTTTTCCTTTTTATAGTATTGAAATTGTTTCTTTTTTCTTTCCATGTAAAAAGATTCCAGTAGCTCCAGCTGTGCCTGCTGTTAGCTTGGTTCCACCTGCATTTCCTGTCACAATGTCTGTCCCTCCTCCTGGTTATAGCGCAATTCCTCCTCCACCCTTCTTGCGTGCAAGTTTCAATCCTTCACAGCCACCTCCAGGTAAGTTAGTAAAAATGAAATTGAGATGTAATGAGCATGCCTACTTTGTGTGCTTCCGTATATATCATGCTTTGTATAGTTTTCCATCAGCCACTGGTTACTCTTTAAGTCAGTTGACCTTTGAATCTTAGATTTCACACTAGATTAAAATTATTTATGTCTAACTTGGTATTATTTTTACCTTAGTAATTATTCTGTTGAGAAAAGGAATTACAGCAATTTTTTTTTTATAACTTTGAGCAAAATGAAAATTTGAAAATCTTTTAAGATCAGTCTTTCTTTTTAAAATTTTGAAACTCTTAAATTTTCTTCTTTGGATACTGCTGACAGAAATAATTTCTAAAGATGCACTTGTGAATCATCTTTAGTGAAGGTTGGGTTGCTTTCGAAAACAAGAGCCATACATTTCTTCCCGTACATTTGTTATTTACTATTCTTCAGTGATGCAGCTTTCCGGGGTGAATAATATAGGCAGACTTTTACTGCAAAACTTTTTTTCCTTTCCTTGTAATAATTTGTCATTTTTTTTTCCATTTAGGTTATATGCCTCCCCCAGTTCCACCTGTGGTTCCACCGCCTGTTGTCCCACCACCTGTTGTTCCACCGGTTGTTCCAACACGTAAGTTTGAGTCTTCTAATAATTGTTTATGTGTTATGAAGAGCTCATTTTTTTAATATCCTGATTGTTATTTAATCAAAAGCAAGTTAATCCTGTGTAATGGAAAATAGCAACGCAAAACTTAGTGTTTAGCTGGTATAAGCAGGTATTGAGAAAAAGATTTACAGAGCTTTTCAAGTGATGGCAAAATGATACTTACTATGGAGTTCAAGTGGAGAAAGACAAGTTATATTTGAACCTGTATGTAAAAGATGTAACTGTTATTGAGCTATTTGATGTTAGTCACTGAATAATTTATAATAATTTATTTTTTTAGGCTTCTAACTAAATGTATTCATATAACATTTAAAACTACCTGTAATATTAATTAGCTTCATGGTCTCTATGTAAAAAAAATTAAAGTGCTGATTGAGGATAAGAAATTATTATCAAAAAATGTTACTTAGGGTAATTAATTTGACTTATTTTGGTGTATCAGCCTGACCTTTGCCAAGCTAATCTTGAAGGCTTGAATATATGATTACTGTGATACATTGTGTTATTTTTCTGCAGCTTTGGTACAGCCTCCATTACCAATTGCACAGGAGACAATGAAGGATGTTCCTTTTACTAGTCTTGTTCTACCAGTTGGCACAGTTACTAGCAATCTAGCTACTCCAACATTATCTGCTGGAAATGTTTTTAATCCTCTGCCAATCAGCAAACCAGAATCAGATGAAAAGGGATCACATCTTGCAGACCTTCAGATTTCTTCCAGTGAAAACAATAGATCTGGTAAGAAATGTCTTCTATTGTCTGATATGATCACATATGGGAAACATGCTTCTGAGGTGTTTCTTTGCAAATTGTAGTCTGTTGCACTAATAACTATAGAGTAGGAAGTTTTAGGGTGGGTATCATTTTTAGTTTAAGTTGGAGGAGTGGTGGGAACCATCTCTGTCATCATCTGATCATTGATTTCTAGCAGCTTATACTCAGAGTTTTCTTTGTACACTCAAGAAGTAAAGCTGAGACTGAGAGCCCTTTAGGAAACTTCTTAAAAGTGCATTCTTACTATGCAAGTGGCAATTGAAAGGAGCAGGAGAGGGTAGGATAGGACATTTATAGCTTTACACCCAAGATTGTAATACTTGCCTTGCATAAATTGGGTGATGGCTGTGGGTTTGTGGATATTAAGCTGCTCTACATTCTTTAATATGTAGAGACTTTAATTTCTGTATCATAACGTCCATTTATCACCAATGTGATTAAAGTTATATATGTTCACTATATAAACTGGGATAGACCTTGTCAGCAGTATCCTCACTGAATGCATTAACTGAATATGGATCAAGCTGTGTTTGGTTTTGAATGCTATGTGTTGCACTGGCATTTTTTTTAACTCTTCTCCTTTTTGCTGCATTTTAGTGCAAAATGATGTTTCAAGTAGCACTGGACTTGTTGGAGGAGTGCAGCCATGCAGTGTCTCAAGCAGTTCTGGCCTTACTGGAGAGGGACAACCACCCAGTGTCTCAACTAGCTCTGGACTTGCAGGAGGAGTACAGCCACCCAGTGTTTCAAGCGGCTCTGGACTTGTAGGAGGAGTGCAACCACCAGCTGTTTCAAGCAGTTCTGGTCTTGCAGGAGGAGTGCAGCTGCCAGCTGTCTCCAGTAGCTCTTCTCTTGCCGGTGGAGTTCAGCCAACCAGTGTCTCAAGCAGCTCTGGACTTATGGCTGGAGTGCAACCACCAAATGTCTCCAGTAGCTCAGGGCTTATAGCAGGAGTGCATCCACCCAGTGTCTCAAGCAGCCCTGGCCTTTTGACAGGAATGCAGCCACCCAGTGTCTCAAGCAGCTCAGGAGTTCTGGCAGGAGTACAGCCACAGAGTGTCTCTAGCAACTCTGGGCTTCTCATAATGCCACCACCCAATGTTTCAAGTAGTTCTGGACCGATGGGTGTGCCACCACCAAATATTTCAAATAGTTCTGGACTTCTGGCAATGCAACATCCAGCTGGACTTCCAAATATGCCTCATTTAAATATTAGTAGTCAAAGGATGCCAGGAATGCCTCTTATAGATCTCCGTCCAGGCCTAATGCCCCATTCACCTGGACCAAGGTTTCCACTAATGCAGCCAGGAATGCCACCGCAGCGTAGTATTCCTCCTCCAGCAATCCTTGATCCATCTCTTCACCCGCCACCTCGAGGTCCTTTTCCTCCAGGAGATATTTTTAATCAAACAGAGAGACCTTTTGGAACACCAGGAAGACAAAATATCGACAACATTTCTAATCCAGAGAAAAGACTACCACTTGGAGGTGATAACATTCAGCAGGAAGGAGACAGAGATTATCGCTTTCCTCCAGTGGAAAACAGAGATAATCTTAACAGGCCATCTCCAGTGGATGTCAGAGATTCTGTTGGACGATCACCAGTTGATCCAAGAGAGAGCGTAGGAAGGCCTCCCCTAGATGGAAGAGAACACTTTGCAAGACCACATGTAGAAATGAGAGAAAATTTTGGAAGGCCAGGTATCGATAACCTTGGTCGAAGAGAGCATTTTGGTTTCAATTCAGACAAGCACTGGGGACAGAGAGGAGATTATGATGAAAGAGAGCACCATGCCTTCCCTATTTATGGTGGTCCTAAAGGCTTCCATGAAGACAGAGAGAGGTTTCGGCATGTAAACTATAGATTTGATAGTAGAAGTGGTCCCAATTGGAATAGAGGATTTGAACAGGATGCTCACAGAGATTTTGATGACCGCAGAAGACCCTGGGAAAGACAGAGGGATAGGGATGACAGAGATTTTAATTTTTGCAGAGAAGTTAATGGGAACAGGTATGGAAGAGACAGAATGTCAAACAACTGGATCCCCCCTCCACATCCACGGGTTTTTGAGTATTTTGATGGGGCCACTTCCCAGCGCAAAGTTGAAGATCTGCCCCAGGTAAATGGTGAAAATACAGAGACAGAAAGTCAGCCACCAAGTGCACAGGTGCAGGATGATCCTGAACTTTATGAAAAACTGACATCTTCCGTCGAGATAAACAAAGAGAAGAGTGACACAGAAGCTGATATAGAGAGTGAACCAGTGGTAGAAAGCACAGAAACTGAGGGGACATAATCATCACTCAGTAGGTAAAAGATACCTTTTGTAAAGTTGTCATCTCTCTGTAATAGATAAATGGCTGACTGGACCGTAGCAGTTCACTTTTGTCTGCCAGAATTAAGTTAATCTGATGTTCATGTTCATCTTTCACTTAAATAACTGTACAACTGACTTGTATAGAACACTGTTCTTAATTTGAACATGGTAGGTAAACATTTTTTTTTTTTTTTAATTATTTCTCTGGTAAAGCATAAACTTGCCCCCACTTGCTTTTAACTTCACAAAGATAAAATAACAGCTTGTCAAACAAAGACTTCCTATGGAAGAAAATGGAATTTTTTAGATACTACCCTTAGGTTGGCTATTGAAATTGTTATACTTGAAAACAGGTGCTGGTGTATCTTGTCCGTGTTTTTAGGCTGCTGCAGAATTTTAAAGTATAGACAAAGCTGGGATATTTTATGTTCCTACAATTCGGCAGAAAAAGGAATGGCCCATGTTATTAAAGGAGCATAATACAGAGATTAAAAGTGATTTTGTAAAATCGACACTATAGTCTCTGTTTTCTCTAAAGTAAGTGTTTGTGATTTGTTCCTCGTACTGCAGTGGGTTTAAAAAAAAAATGAAAAAGTACATTTTAATGTTGGGTGCATTTTGTTTTTAGATGCCAATAAAGCATATTTGTTTGATAACAGTGTTCTAGGTATTGTATTTTTTTAAAAAACTGCAAGCTCTAAAAACTTGGAATCAGCTATGATGTTCTTAGTTGTTGCAAAAGGTTTATATTACTTCTGTAAGACCAATGCAACAGTTATATGTTCAAGAAGCGTATGGTTTTTACATTGAGAATCATGCAGTGATATTAGTTTATGTAAATAATATGTATGTAAATATTTGTGTAAACTGTTTGTAGATACCACTTTTTCTGTGCGTGCCTGTGTATGTGCATGCACTCACAGAATATTGTAGACAGTTCAATAAAACTGAAATCAAACTAGGGTGTAAAAATTCACCTTTCACCTTCTATAGGTAGTGAGATAACAAAACTTCCTTCACTGCAATATTGTCAAGCTTATATTTACTTTCTCGTGCTTGTTGTTACAGTGTTCTTACTACTTTTAGAAGGTGGAACATGATATACTGTAAGAGTGTACAGTAGGATTTTAGCTTTTTAAAATGCAGATATGCATGAAGCCAAAACTAAAGCAAATATTGCATTGTCTTATTTTGTAACAAATTTGGTATTCTGGATAGCTAGTGGTAGCATTCAAGTACTTTGTGGTTATTTCTTTTTAGTGAATCAAAGTCCAGAAATGTTGCACGAAAAGTAAAAAAAGCTGTTGGTCTTAAAAAAACCTACATTTTTTTAACAGAAGTAAGGGAGGGGCTTTGTCTTTTGATGGCTGAATATTGAAGTAGAACTTCTTACTAAAACTTTGAGATGAATTGGCTGCTTAGGCAAATGAGTAGTTCTATTCTCTCCTGCTTCACCTACTTTGCTGCTTGTGTATTCTTTAAATTGGTGGTGAAAGATTTGTCTATAGGGTAATGTCAGATTTTCAGTTTGTTCCACTCAAGTGCATTTCACCAACTTCTTTCAGCATAACATTTGTTAAACTTGTGTCTGAAAGCATCTTTTCACTCAGTTTTGAGAAGGTTGTTTTTTCTCTTGCGTAATAAGATCCAAGGGTAGATTCTGTTAAATTAATGCCCTTCGGTAGAAGAAACATTTTCAGCTCAGATTAGAATTTTGATCTTTAACATTAAAGCGTTAACATGCAAGTTTTAATTCCCCTTCTGCTTCCCCCAAAGGGATGAAAGTATGAGAATGTCACGTGTCATAAGCATGCCTTTGAACGTAGAAGCAAGTTACGCATGCCTGTGTTGTCCTCTTCCTCTGGGAGGTAGGGTATTTTTTCATGCTGTGTCATGATTCATTTTTTCAATTACAGGGACTTTTTATTCTGGATAGTAAACAAACTATCAGCTTAATGAAGGGAGCCCTTTGAAAGTGTGGACTTTAATGTATGATTTTTTTATCTGCTGTGCAAGTAGTAGTCATTAGGATGTAGCAAGGTATGCATTAAATAACTTGCTTTTTAATAGACCTTGCTGATGTTTTTATTACCAGAACGTGTCTCAGGAGATGAGATGAACAATGTTTAAGGTAAAAGTACCTTCATGGGCAGACACAGGTTCAAAGAACTTGACTGATGCTGGTGCACCACTTACTGGTAGTATTCTGGTCAGACAGAGATGGTTGTGTGAAAGTCCAAACGCACAAAATAGCCATGAGGATATTTTATGAACTTAAGGGATTTTATTTTGATATGTGCAGTTTCAAAATGCTCAAGTCATAGACCACATAAATACTTGGAATCAGACACATATTGGCAGTAGCTTTTACTTTTCAAACACTTTGTTCATTGCCTCTATAAAACTGAAAGTTAATCTGTTTTCCTCTTCTAAACTGGGACTGGCAGAGTGCTAAATTGCTCATAGTATGAAGCTTTAGGTAAATTACCAGGTGAGAGATGTTAAACAATTTGGTTGGTAGTGGTATAAAGCAATGTATGATTTACTGATTTTTTTCATCTTTGTTAATATCTTTTAAGCATTAATAAATTGGCTACTGTACATATGTTACACCATCAACTTCCAACAAGTATTTTATTTTTGTAGAATAAAAATTTGTTGTACAGTCTTCAGTTGCATTGTGTTTACAGCTAGAACTTTTCCATTTCTTATTTTGTTAATGTCATGTGCAGACATGACCAGAATAGCCATATTCAGAAATTTGGAAGAAACTTAGTTTTGTAGGTTAAGCAACCATAAACAGCACATGCACTGAAAGGAGCTGTCCTGTGATCCAGATCAGTTCTTTGATGTGGTTCACTGTAGTGTCATGGAATTTTTGCTGATGCAAAGGAAAGAGTGAGATTGGGACTGAAAGAAGTTGGGGGCCAGAGATTTGGGCAGCAGTTCTGGCTTATGCCTGTTAAAGCTTGCTCTAGTGATAAAAGGTGTCAATTCTAGCAGCAGAAGAAAGCTGATCCACTATTTGCATAAGTAGCACACAATTTGACAAATATTTCAGGTAGCTTTACAGGCAATGCAATATATTTTTGCATACACATTTACTTGAAAAACTTATGCATTAGTAACTTGTTTGATGTATTTATTACCTTTTTAAACAGCCTGTGATTCTGGCCTTACACCATACTGTATTTGAGCAGAATGCTACATCCCTAAAGATTACAAAGACAAAACACAGTCTTCATTTGCTCTAATTACACGATTTCTTTGCTGAAGCTTTTTTCTGTGAAATACTGGTACACTTTCCTTTTTACTTGTAGTGCATCATGTTGTTATTACAAACTCAATGGAGTAGATTGTTAGATTCCTTTGCTTAAGTAAAGTACTATACCATTCTTCAAGCCATTTCAGTGATTTAAATGACTATTTATGAAGTTAAGGTACTCTTACCCTGAATAAGGCAAGACAGGAAGGCTGTAATCAAGCCTGTAGTGTGGAATGCACAGGCATTCCTTAAGCACAGTTGGAAAATTATCAAATAAACTGTCTGTAGAAAGTATTTATAAAATAAGCCAATTTATTGCAGAACTCTCAAAATACAATGACAGCGGTTTTGATGGCATGCAAGGATACTTTGTGCTGGTCAATGCTCAAAAGTACACGTTTTCTTAGTTCATGTTCCTCTAGTTCAAATCTTTCGGTCATTTAATTTGAAGCTGGTAAAAATGGATAGCAAATTTAATTATTTGTATTTTCAGTAGTGTGTTTAAATTTAACATGATACTAAGGCGACTTTGTCTCTTGATAAAGGGAGTTGAGCAAATACAATTTAAAAATGTACTCAGAGTATCAGGAGTCATCAAGAGTATCTAGGACATTTTTTGTTGTTAATTCAGGCAATTAAAGGATCTGTCTTCCCCCTGTTGACAGCTACTGTTTATTCTTTGAATTTTACATTAGTCATGTTTTCCTTTCAAGTGCTGAGCTTTCACAAGTAAGCATGTACTGTGAGGCCATTGACTTGTGTAGATGAGAGATTGATCTAAAAGGTGTAATGGCAGGATACTTTTTTAAGTTTGAAGCTGTTTATTTGAACAAAAATGGTAAAAGCTTATTTCTGCCATGTTGCTGTACTGTGTTTATTCACATCAACACAAAGTTTACAATGGCAAAGAGAATATCATAGTGCAGGACTTTCTTAATTGTAACTAGTCTTATGTTTCTTCTTGAAGGGTCTTCATAGTGACATTATTTGCTCCACTTAGTCTGTACAAGTTCTTTGGGTACTCAAACATTTTTAATTTTAGTAGCATACGTGCCTGTTTCATAGTGAAGAAAACTCAAGTAGAATTACTAAAAAGAAAATTTATTACGTCTCTTTAGGAGTAATAATTTCCAGGAAAGGTGTATAGAATCTGAAAAGTGATTCATGTCAGTGAAGAGATGGCATGAAAATCTGTTAAGGTTTCTTTTGAAGAGGTCAGGCTGTAAAATTATAATTGTTATAATTCTCATATTCCTTTCTATGTTACAGAGACCAGATGAAAAAGGTAGTCCCTTTGAATATCCTGATCTTAGTATCTTTTAGATCCTCTGCTGCCAGAGATTGAAGGAGGGCAGGAACTAGTGATCTGATCACTCTTAAAAACCTTAAACAGGTTGTTAGGATATGTTGTGCAGTTGAAGATGAATGTATTTTCTCTTTTTGAGAAGTTTAAAATGCACATTTCAGTACTTTCATAGTAACAGTGATGTTATTGGTGTCACTGGTTTACTGGTGTTACTGTACTTCACCAGTTTTCTTTTTCGTTAACTCACCAGTTTTAAATTTTCTTATCAGATGAACTCATACCAGTGCCCTCAGACAGACACTGTTTTGTGCTTTACAAAAAAAACCCTAAACCAAACAAACCTGGTCAGAGTAGATTGGTTTAGATGAACATTTTTTACTTCCTGATTTAATGCTTCAATACAGCAACTTTCCTCTTAAATGGTTATGCATTATCTGTGTTACAATGGATATGTGTCCACATTAGTATGTATTAAGCTTTCTGTTGAAATGCCGAAAAATCATGAAATTCTTAGAGGTAGACGACTTGTTGTGTTTCTAAAACTAGAGTAAACTACACAGCCATATTGATTTGTACCCTGTAGCATTAGAACTGTGTTGGAATGATACAATCATATGCAAGCCAGTGCAAAAAAAAATCCTTAAAAGGTGGGGAGTATCAAGGGGATACAGAATTGTTAACTCGGATGTAGTTCGGTAGGATTCACATACACCATAGATGCAGGGACTTTGGATTGGAATGTCACTTCCACACTGAAATATAATTATATCTGGGAAAATAAGTATAGCTTTTTACTTGATAATACCAGGAATTAAGTAGAAGTAATCTTGGTGTTTGAAGTCCTTCCTAAAATTGTATAAGCCTTTATCTACTCAAAGTAAGCTCTCTACGATTGTCTCTTTAGTTGGTCAAGGGCAAAAATTACTTTAGAGTTATGATGTTTCTGAGGTAATCAGATCTCATTCAGCAATGCAGTGAAATGCAGTTTTAAGTTTTAAATGTAGTTTTAAAGTTTTAAAACTTAAGTGCCTTAATTTTTTTCCTGTACAGTATGACTACTAATATAGGTAATTCACTGTTGAGAACCTTATTTTTCAAGCTATCTGTGATTAAAAGTAAAATACTAAAACCAGAATGAAATGCTTACTGATTAATTTGGAATGTGTTTATTTATTGAAAGCAAAATAATAGCATCTTTTCAAATGTCATGTTGATCTGAAAAATTCATCACATTAGAAGCATGAACCTCATGGGCTGTAACAATTATGAATTGATAAAATGAGCACCCGTTATTTTTATTAGAATGTAAACCCTTGAAGTTATTAGGATAAATATGTAATACAAAATACTGAAATGTAGTTTTTAAGTTTTGTGTGCATACTGTCTTCAGTTTCTGTGTGTACACTTTATGCACGCTATACACCTGCAATCCTCACTGCATAGTCAGAAAACAGGAAAACTGGAAATCAGGAAAGTGACGTGAAATAGCAAGTTCGAGCAGGCACCAAAAATGCTGTACAGATTGGATCCTTACATAAAATGTGAATAGGTAATGTTAGCTTATTAGTCTAATTGGAAATTGGGTAAAACCTCAGTTATAAAGCATAAATAAACCTTCCTTTTTTCAGATTTAATAAAAGTTATTGCACACGTTCTGATTAAATATTCACTAATTAACAAGCAAGCATCCAAAGATTTTAAGTAGTTAGTCCTGAGAATTTTTCATGTTACTCGTACCTTAATTAAAACAAAACAAACAAAAAGCCCCCAAGAACAAGAGCAAAACTACATCAACTACAACAAAAACCCAAACCAACTAAACAAACAAACAAACAAAAAACCAACCAAAAAGCCCCCAAACTGAAACAAAAACCAGGAAGGTGTAAATATATTTTTAAGATGGTAAGAAATAAGCTGATACAAATGTTAATATATCTATTTGGGTATTTTTAAGTTTACCTGCCGAATCTAGGTAAAAGTATGATAAAGAACTATCTCGCTTACAAGCAATGTGCTGAACTGAGGTGCTACTGTAAGAGCCAAGATTTTTTTGATTCATTATCTCCCAGACCAATACTGACCTTGTTCAGGGTTCCACTCTGAATGTTGGCTAGAGATTATTCTGATGAATGCATATGTATTTTGTCTAATATGTAGTACATCATATGTATTACATTACTGTAATATAGACAGCTATTGAGAAGTTAGGAATGATGTTTGGGGCAAAACCATCAGAGAAATCAAGAGGAAATTACTAAATTGTGTGAACCATCAGTCTGAAACATTGTTACTGGGGAATATCTGTTTAGTATGGAGATACCCTTTTCTTTTAAGTAACTCAGTAGTTAAAAGGGTGCACTTCATAATAGTATCCTAGTTTGGAAAGTCCTAGCTACAGTATCGTTTGCCTTCTGCTATCTTTAGAAAATGTAATAATTTTCATCAAGAAAATCATACTACTTTTAATGTTATTTCTAGAGACTTTAAAATAATGCTGCTTCAGTCTTACTACTAACCCAATTTGTGGTATACAACCTCACTCATTTACTAATGAGACACTGCTATTAGCTTCATGGGATCCAGAATTTCAGATGCTTTTTCTTGCATGTCTCCGCTTTCTTCTTCAGCGGCCTTTAGAAAAGCAGGTGGTAGAAGATTATCTGGTTCTAGTTTCATGGATTTTCTTCTGCTTTTTAAGCCCAAAACCTTCTAGGGGATAATTTTTTATCTTTCAAATCCATTTCCCTGTGTAAGTATTTATGAGCAGGCAGCCCTAATAAAGATAATTTTGAGATTCTGCGAGTATGATGGAATAGATTGTACAAAATGTCTGAAAAAAAAGGGCAAGTGCTGCACTTGTCCTGTACAAGGAAGGAAATTCATGGAGTAAAAGAAAGCAAGCAAATTAAAGCTAATCAAGGGCATTGGGTTTATCTTCTGATTCTCTCCAGATGATCATATTCTCTAAGTAGATCTTTTCATTGCAGCATGTAGAGCAGCCCTGTAATAGATGGTCACTGTTCTTTTTTTAGATCCCTTATGTCTTCTAGATTTCTTTACCCCATTTGCTTACGGCAGTTTTTGAAAGGTTGTGTTTTATTTAAATTCCTTTTTTCTTCAAATGATTTAAAGAAAAATAAGTGCACTAGATTAATAAAGTTTTCTTACTTCATTTTAGAATGTGCTGCCTAACTCTCTTCAATAAATTTCCTTCTCCAATGAAAAGTTCTTACATTTCTGTATTAACCAGAATAGAAATAATGGATGACATGTAAAAAAAGAAATAAAACTTTTATCCAAAATCACATATTTTTGTCATGATAGTCTGGTTCCAGCATCTTCAAGAACATAACTAGAACGCCGTCTTTCACACCACCTAGTACTTTATTCTTTCTCTGATACTCAACTTGAAAAGTCATGCACACATCAGAGTGAACTCAGGGGCTGTCCCATGCAACACTTACACATTAGGGAATGCCAGGGTTTTGCATTCCCCTTCTCTGTTTCTTACCTTGTCACTAGATATTTTAATCTTTCTTCTTCTCAGTGAAGAAATTTAACAAAGAAATTGTCTGAAAATTATGAATTTAAGTTCTCTCAACTTTGAGAATTAATTTGTAACTCATCTTGATACAGAAAAGCAAGCAAACACAAATCCAGAAGGAAAAGGTTTGAAACCAATTTTCTAAACATTTCTAGTACTTTATGGGTAAGAAAACAAGATCCAAGGAAAGTCTGCTAGAGAACTGGCAAGGTTTTAATACATGGTTTGTGTTACCATCTTACTGGCCTTTTTTGAAAGTCATCTATTTGAAAATTATGTCTTCTTAGAGGTCCTTCCCAAAAAATTTCACTGTTGTTCTGGCTCATTCATCTTTCCAAAATTGGGACCTATTAAGCATCTTATTATACATCTTTGAAATGATGTATCTTGTCTTACAGTAATTGTCTTAACATTGATTTGAGCTACATACCACAAGATGCACAATAAATTAGAATTTATTATTGTTGAGTGATTGATGCTTGTGTACATACCCATTTAATAGAAGCTTCTGGAAAGCTTAGCTGCAGCATTACCAGTCTGCACCATAGAAAGGGAAACACAGAGTACAGTATGAACTCTTCCTCTTGCTGTACATGTTACACTCATGGTGTTTCTTCAGCCACTACATCTTTGTTTTGGCTTCCACTCCTGCTGTGTCAAAGGAGTCAAAGTTGGACATGGGTGTGCTCATGTGTAGATTTAAGTGCACATCATCTCTGAAAATCAGGTGAATATTTAAATATTAGATATTAAGTTAGGGTTATAAATTTAGCTTGCTATAGAACATTGGGTTGGTTACACCAGAGTTCTACACTACTTAATTGGTAGAATCTTACTTTTTTAGTAGCTAAAATGAAACAAAATATTTCTGTGTACATAGGAAAGGTTCAAGAATGTAAAGCTCTGAATCTATAGAAAACAGTGTTCTGGTGGACTGTTACAGACAAAGCCTTAGTTTTGGCATTTGGCTAGAAAAAACATCTACCACAGCTTTTCATCTCAGGCTATGAGGTGAAGCAGGAAGTGAGAACAGCTTGAGATAAATCACTGTGCCTTATGGGTGCACAGGTGGAGACCTCAAGGGTGCACTGGGCTTAAGCCATGCAGATGCAAGACTCATCCTCACCTGGGGATCGAGGTTCCCTTTTCTGTCTGAGCCACAATAACAGTATTATTATAGCAGGCAGGAGAATAGTCTTTTTATGCTGAACTTTGTCACATGTTTGATCTTTATAAATAGAAGTATTTAAAGTGTTTGTCAAGTTAATCATTGCTGGCAAGTCAGATTTGTGAACAAGGTGCTCTACTTGAACCCTGCTACAAGCAAGAAAGTTGAGAGATGGTTAAACCACTGTAGGTGCTTTTTTTCCATTATTTTGAAACAGAATTGTGTCTGAGGATGTTGTAGGTATGCGATGCCTACTTCTAGGTCTCATTTTTTGGGAAAAGGCCATGGGTTAAATTCTGAAACTTCAGGGCTCTGACCTGCTGAAATACTAGCAATAGGTGGATATGTCAAATATACCATTCACTTGCATTTGCTTGTGTGTTCCTGACCATGCTTGGTAACAATTGTCACAGAAGTGCCAATCATTGTCATCATCACTGTTCCTAACCAAAATGTTCCTAAGTTTTCTTCAGTGTCCTTTTGAATACTATTGATGCCACTGTTCTCCATTTCTAAAGAGTTTGAAATAGGAAATTTGGTGAGTTTTCATATGGTACAAAATCTCTACTGGAGTGACAGGATAGTTCCCCAATTGATATTTTCACTTTCATTTCTTGTCTTTGACAAAGGCTCCTTGCAGTAAGCATTTCAAAGCTGATCATTATAGCATGGTTTCCAGTGTCTTCAATCTGAAAGTGAAGCTTTGATGGGTTTTAAAGGAGCAAGTTTCATATACTCTTGCTATTCTTTTATCCTTTTCCCACCAACAGAAAGGAGTAGTGTCCAGCCAGCTACTGCAGCCTATGTTCTTAAAAAGGAACGTCCAGTGTGTCAAAAAAAGATTCTTTTAACTTTGTTGAGGACAAGCTGCTGGAGCATGCAGGAAAAGTGAGCCTGTCTTGCTGGGACACCTTATCTAGGTTTTGAGCCCCTCTTTGCAGCAAGCCTTTGGATATAGGAAGATGAGACTGATAGCTGGATGATCTTCTTCCCTAGCTAACTATCATCTGCACTGGGACCTTAAATGAACTACAAGGCCAGCAGCTGGCTATCCCTTTCGTGAAGCATGGCCAATTCTGACATGCTTGTTCTGAACACTTGAAACACCAGGCAAAGCTCTTAAGTCCTACTATTACCTATGAAGGACACAGACACTGGATATTGCCAAGTCTTGTCTGTGTTGTGAGGCAAGCGCTCTGTTCTCTGTCTCCTTTGGAAAAAAAACATTACTACTGTTTGCATGTAAACCTTTTATGATCTCCTATTTAATTCTCTCCTGCATAAAATAAAGCTAGATGAATATAACAGTGGTGAGAGGAGTTGCATATCCCCTACTCACAGAAGTAATTAATATAGTCAGGATCTTATACTGTACACCAGTGCCATTAAATTTGTTGGGTTTAGGTGGCAGGTAAATCTTGGATCACAGTATTTCTGTAAACAAATGCATGTGTTCTGGTTGTAGAGACTGCAGTATAGAAAGAATTTGAATCAGTTTCTTTTCATTCTTTCACCTTTTATCCTTTATTCTCTATATCCTGCACCCTTGTATATTGGTTCTATGTACAGTGTGCTCCTAAAAAAGGTAATTAGTGGTAGTTTATTAACTTTCTCCTCAAAAAAATTTTTATGCGTTTATCTGAGTATATCATAACCTAATGGAGTAAGAGAAGGATGTAAAAATGAGCAGCCAAGCAATAATAGAATAGCATAGAAATTAGGGAATCTGTTCTAGCAGGACTGAGGAGTGAGTTGAGTGCAGGGACAGGAGAGAGCTTTGAAACTCAGTCACCTTACCCTTGGTTAACAATGTAGTATTTTATTCTGCACTCTAAAATGATTAGCACTTTCATAATCAAATCCACAGATAGTAACGGGCTGTCAGTGACAGAGTACCATTGGATTTTTCTATCAAGAGGTCCTGGTTTTGTGAAAATTATAGACGCTCCTCTCAGAAAGGTGTTAAATGTTGCATGTTCTAAAACATTTTCTAAGCCCTTGTAGATTTTGTTAGTGATTCAACAAACTTGAGATTTTATATTCCTTTCTTTTGTGTTTTAGTACTGATTAAATATGTGTTTAATGTGTCAGCAGCAACCAAAGGGAGTTTACTGTGGACTTGAAGAATTGTGAAATTAAAGGGTTTGTCAGGTTACTGGGGTCTATGTGTATTTTCATTCGGTTATAAAGTGGAATTGGTGCCTAACTACCTGAGTTCTGTTGAGGGTTAGTGCTTAAGCGTCTTGTTTTGATTTAAGTTTTGGTAATTTCAGACATGCAAGACTTTGGGTTATGTCAGCTTTACAGACCATGGGGATTCATGTTTAACCTGTGAACAGTCCAGAAGAATCTTGTAAACTAAAGACAAACATGATGGTAGTAAAAGCTATGTTAAAGGCAAAAAAGTGATTCTGAAAGTAAGAAATGCTGAATCCTGTGTTTATGAGAGTAGAGTGTCCTTCTTAGTTTGACAGGAACTGTAATGAAAAGCAGCTGAAATAGCTGGTAGGAGAATATCTGGCTTACTTCTGAAAAAGAAACCAAAGTCATCACTGACTTCGGTTTCTTTGCTAAGATCTGTAAGATGTCTATTTGAGTTGTTCTCTTGAAAAAGCACAGCATACTGAAATCTAACCAAATGCCTACTTAAAAGTCTTTTGGGAAAACTCAAGTAGACTTGAGCAACTAAGTAACTAAATAGAAACATAGGGCCAGTAATTTACAATCTGTACCAAGCATCTTTGAGCAAGGGGTGCTACCCAATAATTAATTTTCTTTTTGTAATTTCAAAATAAGATGTTTTTGCAAATACTAATTTCTTTTAATTTTTGAAAGTAATTTTGGTATCTCTTTTTTTACTGTTGCTTGCAGTGAAGATGGCTTTTCTTCCCCGGATTTTGCTTCTATTTTCTTAAATATCTTTCCTGAGCCGTGGTTGCTTGCTGCTGTGAAACCAGCAGAGGGTGCACGGGACATACGTAGTCGTGGCTGTTTCTTCACAGTCCACTGTGGTGCTGACAAGTGGAAACCAGGTAGCTGTCCTCTTAAGTCCTATTCAGGTGAGCTACCATGAGATTTGAATATGATTCTCAAGATAATTCACTGTTGTGCTTTAGCACACTGTTCTCCATCTGATTCGTGTGCGTACACTGAGGGTAGTTCTTCCCCTGTATTGTATGCTAATCTCAGGGTAATGTACAAGTTCCTACTCACCTGGCCTTTAAACACCTGCTGTAATTAACAGGGATTACACAGTCATCATTTTCACACATCAAAGCCTACTTTAAAGAACGATGGTGAATCGTAGTTGTTTATGAGAAAGGTCTTTGGAAGCAGATGCTTAGATATTTCTTTTTTTTTTTGACTGACCACAGCAAAACCACATTAGCACACAAAGGCTCTGCTGATGGCTGCCACCCTCCCACCCCACTCCCACCAGCAAGCCTTGCCTGCCAATTCCCAATTTCTATCTACTCCGGCCTGTTACAAAATACCTCAAGGACTTGGATAACTTTTGAAAGTTTGTCTCCTTTTATAAGTCCTGGGCTCCTTTTGTCAGAGTGTTTCTGCTTTGCTTGGTCCTGAAATGCTTTTATACATCAGAAAAGCATGGTCAGGAGACCTCAGTTAATGAATGTAGCTGAGGAAATCTGCTTTTCATTATCTTTAGAATATATATTTTTATATATATATATATATAGGCATGTAGAAATGCTATATTTAACTACCATTTAGTAAGTTTTATTCTGTTGAGTGCTCTTTTTAACTGTGTAGTGTATCATGGCAGGAAGGGGATCAGCCAAGTATGCCTCTGGAAAGAACTGGATAAAAAACTTCTGCCTAAACCCATCTGCTCTAGTGGTGGGGTTAGGATGTGTAGCTTTGTAGATTTATCACAGCTTTTAGTTGGACAGTTTTGATGCTGTCATCTTTTGTAAATTAATCTGATATATTTACGTAGACCCTTAATGATACTGGTTTTCTTTGTAGAGTAACTTTTATGGGCTGGCATGTATTTAGAATCATTTATCTGATCCTTCTCTGGACAGGATTGTAGGAATGTTCTAACCCAGTAGAATATTGATAAAACTTGTTTCCAGATAGGAATGTTGTAAATATGTTCATATGTTTTTGATATTTGTGGATAATGTGACTGGTGAGAGATATGTTTCAGTAGATAGGTATTTCCATCGTTTTTAGACTGCTTGTGTTGTCTTACTGTCAACTGTGTAGGAAGTCGGTGTGCTGACAGAGGTAATGAAGTACTACTCCAGAGGAGATCGGCAGCTCTCAGTAACAGGCCGCCTTCAAATCCTCTCTTTCTGACAGGGATTCTCTTTTTCCTGGCAGTTATCTTCTGCCTCCTGGCAGGACTTGTGGGTGTCTCACCGTTCCTTGAGAGCGAGAACTGTCGTAGCGCTTGTTTGTGTAGTCCCATTTATACCTCCGTTTTGATGTCCATGTGCATATCCTACAATTGCAAGAGTTCAGAAATGGAAAGGTAGTTGCAATCTTTCATTTTCAGCTATAAACCAGACTCTAACATCAGTCCTGTGAGAAATATTATAAATGTTTTAAGATTTTTTTGCATGGTGGTTTTGTCATTTATACAGTGAAGTCTAATGAGTAATACAGACCTTTGGCTTTAACCACTTACAAAATTGATCAAAATGAATCATATTTATTTTACTACACTCATCTGAAAGATTTCTTAATGAAGTCATTGCCTTCATGTACTCTGCTTTAGCAGTGAATGTATTGTACTAGTGAATACAACGTGAAAACCATTTGTCTATGTATTAGTATTTAATAATAACTTATTCAATATTGAAAATGAGTGTATTTTATGTATAATTTCATATCTTATTGTAAAATACATCACAGGTACTATTTTCTACGACATAAAAGGAGTCCTACTAAGTTTAACATGTAGGACCATATGGCTGTGGCACTTAAGGGACCCTCCCTAATTTAATTTCCATAAGAATTGTCTGAGGGGAAGGAAGGAAAAAACAATCTTTAGTTTCACAATATGAACCTTAATATACATTTATCATCAGTGTGATACATTTTCATAATACCACTTTGAAGGATTTTTTTTGTCCCTCAGTTAAGCACTTTTATCCTGTGTTTGATTTTACTCTTATGTCTGTCTGAGTTTCAAATGTTTGCCTGTTAGAATAAGTGCCTAATTCTGTGAGTTAGCCTGCCATAAATCACTGAAATATACTCATTAGATCAATTTCCTGTTAACATGTTTCTGCTTTGTAATTTTTTTCAAAAGCATCTTGTTTTTCTGGTATCTTGTTGGAATCAAGATCATTGCATCAAATGCAACTTGATTTTTGATTATTTATAGCAGACCAAGCTTGTTTCTAGCTCCATTACACTGTAATTAAATGTCTTACTTTGGATGTCAAAGCTTTAAGAAAATATCTTTGTATTATTACTTGTAAGAAAAATATTTCATCATTCTAGTTGAGTCTTATTTTTGTAGCTCTTAGGTTAAAACAGAAACCAAAAACCTGCAGTTGTCCTAAAAGCCTTTTCTTGTGGATTTACAGATATTGTCTTATGTTCTTCCTCTCACCCCCTTTCCCCCCGCTCTCCCCCCACGCCGATTGTCCTTGTAGAGGTAGGAAAATGCCAAACCACCTATAGATAACTGTTATAGACTCAAGTTTTGAAGCTTCTTCAGCCTGTTGAGCTTCCCTCAAAATGTTTTTATGTCAGGTGATCACTTTAACGTCAAAGAGCAAGTTTCAGCCTACTTGTGGTGGGGTTTGCTTCTTAGGCAGTTCTTTCCTAACTCTACACCATAGCCCACTGGCATCTGGGATGCATAGACTGGAAAACAATGACTTAAGCAGCTCATTATGTATATAATGCCAGCACTTCTTTTTTTTCCCAGCTAAACACCATTTCTGCCTCAAAGAATGCTCAGATGTGAGTAAGGTAGCTAAAACCTGTGATGTCTTTAACTCAGGGGCTGTTCTTACACAACAGCATGCCTTCTGCAGGGAAATGCCATGTCTAGTTGCAAGTACAATAGGTTTGAATTGTAACATTGTACCAACTTACTGTTAGTCTCATTTTAGTGGCTTGAAATGGCTGGGAGGAAGGGTGGCAAAAAGAGGTTGGCACCTTAAAAAGCAAGTGATTTGAGGTCTGCTTTGCTTTACTAAAATCTTAATCTCATTTGTACTAAAATTAGTTTGAGTACAGTGTGGGTCAGCTGAGATTTGGCTTCATGAGAGTGTTGCTTCTACATCTGTTTCCTTAATCTTGTGTTACGTTTAATACTTTGGAATAGTAGCTGGATTTTAAATTTCATTTTTTTCACAGTGCTTTGTACGCAGTGCATCAAGAGCAACCCACAGATTTACTCTTACAGTGTTGAAATATGAAAGGAAATGCCAGAAAAGTAGATTTTAATATGATAGCCTTTGTTGTGAGTGACTCATTCCTTATTCATCTCTTTATTAATATCTTTTGTGGTTCTCTGAAGTTCTAATTCTTTCTGTGTTTTTCCTTCATACTACCATGAATATCTTCTTACTCTATTCAAGATCAATGTGATTGTAGTATTGCCTACAGCTGCTGAGTATGATTAAAATATGTTCTTTACTCTGAATTGAAGGATGGAAGTTGTCCTGGGTTCAGCTGTGACAGGCTTTTTTCCTCCTTCCTAGTGGCTGGTGCAGTGCTGGGCTTAAACCATGACAGAAGTAAAGAAGAATCTGGGTGTACAACTCTGGATTTTTAGAGTATAACTACACTCTCAGTTTTCACATGGGCATGAAGTCTTGTCAAATACAGATTCAACAAGGCTTTTTTTAGAACTGTGGCTTAAAAAATCCATGGTAGTTGATTTTTGTCATAAATAGTAGGAAGGAAGAATTTTTCCAGTTTTGTGTATATCAGCAGAGAAGCGAACTTCTGCAAGTCCTTTTCCTCTTGTTAGAATCAGTTGTGTGAAGGAGGTGCAAAGTGTACTTTCCACAGAGCAATACATATATTTGATCCAGTAGAGGTTATATTATTTGATCACTGCTAGAATTATCTTTATCAGGGTAGTACAGTAGGTCCAGTGCGTACATCTGGGCAGGTCTCCCTGTGTGGAGCCAAGGGTAGCAGCTGTGTCATTCATGACATCATATTGTTGCTTGTCTGTCTTGGATTCTTCTACTCTATTACCATCTGGCCACTGTGTTACTGAGGGCATGTTGATACAGTAAAATCTCATGTGGTCCCTTCCTCTTGTCAAGAGTTCTGTTTCTGCCCTCCTTTTGTAGCAGAGAGAAGGAAAAGTCTCCCAGCTTCCAGATTTTCTAAATCAGGCTGTCCTGCTCCTGTAGAGACAGAAGAGAAGCAGCATTTGAACGTTTAGTGAGCAGCAACTGGAGAGGTGGCAACAGGGATGGTGTCCTGGGTTCAGCAGTTGAAGTCAGTTTTTTCTTCTCTTTAGTAGTTGGTGTTTTGACTTAGCCCAGGAACAAGGCTGATAAGGCCGATGTTTTTGGTTGTTGCTGAGCGATGTGTGCCCTGACCAAGGACTTTGTGAGCCTCATGCTCTGCCAAGGAGAAGGGGGGGCCGGGAGAAAGGAGGGACAGAACCCAAACTGACCAAAGAGGTATTCCATACCATAGCACGTCATGCCCGGGAGGTAACTGGGAGTTACCCGGAAGGAGGGGGAACTTCCCGGTCGGGCTCATTTTCGGCGGGTGGTATCGTACCCTCTTCCCTTGTTTTCTTTGTCATTGTTATTATTGTTGGTGATAGCGATAGTGATTTGTGTTGTACCTTGGTTACTGGACTGTTGTTATCTGACCAGAGGGAGTTCTTCGGCCCATCTTCCCTCCCGCTCCTCCGGGAGCGGGGAGGAAAAAGGGGAGGGCCAGAAGGGGGGGTGGGTTGAGTGGGTGAACGTGCTGCCTGGCTGGGTTCAAACTACAACAGATGGCTTCAAAGACAGCTTGGGTGGAGAAGGACTGCAGCAACATGTGTAACAGCAGAGCATAAAGGCAGTTCTTCACAGTGGAGTCAGAAGAGCAAGAAGATGGATGATGGGCTTTAGTACAGTCACTTTGTTTGCATGGCAGATGAAGGAATACATAGGGACATACCCACAAAAACTGTTGTTACCCGTGTAAAGCAAGAGACAAATTTCATTGCATAGGTGACTACAAAACAAACAGAAATTTGGTTAGGTCTTCAAATATTGTTTACAAATAATGACTGTACATAGAGTCAAAAGGTGAGAGAATCAAAAATAACACAAACTTATCACCTTGAAAATAAGATACATGATATTTATAGTTCTCTTAGATGTAAGATATCAAGATTTGAATATGTATTAAATTATATAATTGATAAACAAATGTATGTCAATATATTACATTCTCACAGCAAAAAATATAACAGCTCTATTTAATTCCAAATCGGTATGTTTAGGTGGTTATTTTAGTTAGAGTAGACCTAGCTACAGGGAAAAATGGAAAACAAGATTAAATAAATTATCAAAATACTCTTCTATTTTTACTGATTTAAATAGCTTAAAAGTAAAACTAAAATAATTTCAACTTAAACAGTCTATCTGAAGGTAATTTTACTTTTCCATGTTTTGCACTGCCACCATCTTGAAGTTCCCAGGCCTCCATGTCAGGCCACAGCACCAGGAAGGGGACATGCAGTTCAGTGGGTGCTTTGCTTCTCCATGTGCCCATGCTGTGGACATAATTGCTTAGCAGCTCTGTCCACAGTGTTTGGAACATGGGCTGTCCTGGGAAAGCACAAGTTGACGTAGCAGTGGGGCAGGAAGGAAAAAGGAAGTCATTTCTGTCTCTTTGTTGGTCAAGTAAATGCAGGTGTGGAAAGTTCTCATTCCTTCTAGAGCAAAGGGCAAGCTTTCCCTGGGGTTTCCCAAGGGAGGGTGTACTGCACAGTAAATAGTATCGGTTTCCAAAAGTCAGCTTTCTTAAAGATAGTTGAAGTGTCAAGAGAATACTTCTTTTTTCGCATGCTCATGTCATTGCAGTACGAGCCACCCACCCTAGTGTTGCTCATCCACCTGTAACAAAGTCCCAGCAAGGTGATGTTTCCCAAATGACTTTCTTTGACACAGTATCTCAGACCCATCCCACTGAGAAACAGCTCTCCTGGCAGACTTTGATAAAACTACTGCTTCTCATTTTATTGTACAGTGTTCCTATCTTTCCTTTAAGATGCTTATAAAAATCTGACAGGCAGACCCAGGAGAAATTATAGTATCATTTGGAAGGAGTCAACAAAATTAATTACTGTTATTTTCAGTTCTCAGTCTCCAACATGTCAAACTTTTTACTGCTTAGGAAAGGGGTAAGATTTTTGAGAGCAGGAACTATGTAAATCTTCTAGAAAACATTCCTATTCTACACTGTTATTCTGCAAATTTGAGCTTGCATGTGAAAGTATGAATGGAACTGACACACAAGAGAGTCTGTATTGCTGGAGTTTTTCATGTTTATCAAGGCATTGTGGTTCCCCATTGTTGCTCCAGGCATGTTCTGTATCCCAAACAAAAATTTGTTATTCTAAAGCATATCTTAAATATTCAATGGTGACACAACTAGAGACACTAACTTACTTTAATTCAGAGGTCGCTGTGGACAGCAGGACTTGTTATGTTAGAAGTTGTCCCTGGACTGGTGAGATGTCTCCCTCACCTGTTTCCCAAATTCCTCCTTAAAGCACTCTGTAATTTCCAGTAGCAGTGGTGGGCACAGGCCCATCAGCTCTGGTGTCAGGAGCAGACACTCCTCCAGCTCAGCCAGCCTCCCAAGAGGATGAGAAAGGCACCCCTCAAATGGCCAGGGAGCTGAAGCCAAGCTGTAACCTCTACCTCATGATCAGTACCCATCCATAATCATCTCAAGAATGTATGAAGTTAATAATATTGAAAAACATATGGCTCAAATATTAAGTTAAAATGAAGCATTTATGATTAGATTAGTTTCTCCTCTAGTAAAGATAATTTCAAAATTATTAGACGATTCCTTGTCAGAGGACAGGTCAATGAATTCAAGAAAATTCATGACCAGTTCATATTACAGAGCAGATAGTATGTTTCTTCATTTTATCTTATGTGTAAGCTGATGGCGGATGGGATGAATGTTGTTTTGGTAGCTATTGATTACATGGTTGCTTTTTGCATCAGTAGTGACCATCTGAAAGCAATAGTTCCTACTTAAATATGGTATGTAATTGAAAGCTCTCTTGCCTAATAATAAATGTCTCTGATTTCTTGCCTGCTTTGAAGAGCAGATTGACCTGCTTCCCCCCTTGATTGTGTTGTTTGTTTTAACCACTCTTTTTTATAGTTAAATTTAGGAATCCGTTTACTAATCCAGCAAAGCACATTTAAAATGTGACTAGTCTGATTAAAATAACTGGAATTTCTTATGTGCTTAAATTTAAGTACATGTGAGTGCATAGTTGCAGTAGTGCCTACATGAAAAAGGGTAAATAAGGCAAGTATGGAGAAACAGAAAATAATGTAAATGCCAATTGTAAAAAAATGGAAAGATGAGTTTAAAACCAGCACTTCTGGAAATTATTGTTTGCTTACTTGGAGTAAGCATGACTGATAAAGCAGTGGCAAGTTCTAAAGTCTAATGTGTTTAAACATACCACTTGTTTGTCCTTTTGTTGAGTTTATGGTTCTGTTTCCCAGGTTTCTGTTTTCCTGATATTTTGATTCAAGGTAGATGAACATGTGAGATTATCTGGGGTTTTTTCTAATGAAAGAATTCTTGTCTACCTAGAGCATGCCGTGCTACTCTAATTTCAGGGGAAAAAAAAAGAGTCATTTCATGGAACTGGGTTGGTTTCCCTAAGTTTCATATTAAAAGTTAGGGAAACGTACACAGAAACCGCTGTCCCACCTGTGAGCTCTTACTTGATAAAGTTAACTTTGGTGAATTTCTAAGTGTTTCCATAAAGGAGTTTAGTTCTCTGAAATGCTCTGTACATTAACAAATTATTCCCTGAGATTCTCCTTCTTCCCATCTGCTTTCATCAGCACTGCACATTTTTCATAGGAGCAGAAGGCAGATTTTTCATTAGCACTGTGAGCTACGATACTTACCTTGGCTTTTAATTAGGTTTTCATAAAGCAGTTACATTTTTCAGGCTGCAGGGCTTTCAATTGAGACGCATTTCAGTGATGTTTTATTTATATGTATTAAACTATATTTTAATACCTACAAATGAGTGTTCATAAGCCTGGCTATTGTCTGAGTAAATATCTTGTCACCAAGATCCTTGAAGTTTTAATTACAATCTTTCTGGTGTGTGAGTGCTTTTAGTCCAGTGTAATATTTAGCTTGATTCTTTTAAACAGACTGAAATTCACAACACTTTTCAAGTCTCTATTGGGCAGACAGGACATAGATGTAAATAGCTACACACCCTTAATTTGATTCCTTATCACCTTTTATTTTTGTGACCTTTGAAACTGTATTGTTGAATTACTGCACTGTTTAAACAAAAAAGACTCAAAGATGTGATTTGTATGGAAGTTGCTCTGCAAAGTAAAGCTGCATTTTAGTTACCTCCAAAAATCAATGTGTCATGACACTGAAGGATTCCTATGCCATAATAGATTATTTTTGCTTTGCAGGATATGAAAGTGTCATTTTATTTTTTGCTCTCGAAAAATCTATTTTTCAGCTCAGGAAATGAGTACTTCTACCTTTATCAGGTTTCTTTATCTTATAGTTGTATAACTATGAAAAGTACTCAATTACAAGGCATGGTGATCTGGCCTTCAGTACTAAAGATAAAATAATAGTTTCAATCTCAGAGGTTACACAGGTTCATCATTCACTTCCTTTGAGGCATCTGTTCATCCTGAGCATGATACAGAGCACAGTATAAAACCACAAGTTTTCAAAGGCACAAATTTTGTCCCTCAGCAGGTGAGTGTAAATCCCACTGGAATTGCACTTGGGAGGTATAGCAGATTTTAGATCAAAATATTTGATAGTTCCTGGTAGTTGTTCTGAAATCAGCCTATCTATGATTAGATTATCACAGAATAAGCATTCTGTGTGTGCTTATAGATCTGCATTTACATAGACTTTCATGATGAATTTTCCTGTCTCTTTCCACAAAGTGTAATATTTCCTGTGATCATAAGTTCCCTTTATTCAAGAACCACTCAGCTCTTGCACACACCATCATCTCCTTTCTCAAGGCACTTAAGTTAGTACTTAACTTTGTGTCCAACGATTTTAACTTCAAATAGTTGAAGTACAATGCTGAAAAAGGCTGTATTATTTTTGAGTCATGGCTAGTTATACAAATGTGCTGTTTTATCTTTCAAGCTCTCATGCTAAGATATTTGTAAAATAAACCAGTGAAGTTAGAAATAAGATAGGGCTTTTATGGTGATGGTTAGAATATTGTGTTTACTGATTTTCTGTAAATTCCTTCTTTTTCCTAGCTTTTCAGATATTAGAGTATAATTTCCATAAGCTTTGACCTCTTATTGCATCTTTTTTTCTCACTTTTGTATCTCACCATGAATTTGATTTTCCCAGGGTAAAAGCTGTAGTCTGAGTGTGCTGAGTACATTATCCAGTCTTACAAGTGATCAAGTGTAACAGCAGGCATTTGGCTATGTTTGCATTTCTCTCCATTTTTTATTTTTTTTTAAAATGGGGAGGTTTGTTTTTATAGGTAATTTTGTTTAAGTTTAAAACACTGACAAGAGAAGCAGAAGTGTTTCACCCTGCACTCTGATTGTGCACACTGTAGTTTAGAAAATGGATTTGCTTTGTTGGGAAGGCTTCAAATCAAGGCAGAGTGCTTTATACAAAACATGCTGTAGTCAAGCACAGGGTGTGTACAGTACAGAGGAAAAGCCCACAGAGGGACTTGGTAGCAGGTACCCTCACACAGGTATTCCAACAACACCATCTGGCCATGCAGCCTCTTCCTCTGTGAACCGATGAGCCCCACTTGCCATCTTACATGTGTGTTTGTTTTAGAAAATCCCTGTCAACTTAGTTGAATTCTATACATCTTAAAAAAAAAAAAAAAAAAAAAAAAAAAAGGTAATATTAGTTGTAAGAGACTTGTTGTGAGTCCACCAGTGTACAGGTCGAAGGCACTCCACGGGTCTGCATGCTTCTGTGAGGGGATAGGAACTTTCATGCCCCGTTTTCCTGGTCTTTACTCCTCAGACTCTTCTAAATGTGGCAAAACTGAAGAGCCTCATCCCTGGTGTTCTCCAAATGAATGCTGTCCTCCGCTGTCTCTGTTGTACTAGGATTTCTGATCTTCTTTTCCTAACCTGCAGTGAACCCTTGTGCAGCATAACAGTTTACCCACCCTAACCCAAAAGAGATTTAGCACCAGTAGCTATGGGCTGTGCCTCTGTAGCAGGAACCTCCACAGCACAAGCTCTTGGCCCATCACCCATTTTCTTTTCCTTGCTGTTTGCCTTCTCAAGGTCACCACCTTCATTACCAGCCTGGTCCCTGCCAGGCATCACTGCAGCCTTGACCCTACCTGTTTCTTTTAAAGCTTCTTCAGCTCATTTCTCCATGGGTCCCATAGTGGTGTATACCTAATTACACTGCATCAGTCCTTATAAGATGGTGAAAAGGGCTGTTGGCAGCAAAGGTAGAGTAAATAAAGGTATGCATGAGCACGAGCATGTCAAGTAAAAGAGCATGACTGAGCGGGTGCTCTCTGGTACTTCTAGCCAATTGAATTAATTAGCTAAACAGATTTGGTAGGTCCATCCCTTGTCCTTCAGGCTCTTGTCCTGGCAAGCATCTCAAGGCAAATGACAATTGTGCATATCATGATATTTAGTCTCTGATGAAAGTTCTGATCTGTGCCTTATATCTGTGGCTGAACATGAGGCATAAGGCTGGATGGGATCTCACAGGTTCACCTGAGCTGTTCACCCAGTTTTGGAGAGGATCAAGCATACCTGTCCTCATCTTAACAGGTGTTTGTCTTAGCTGCTCCCATTGCTTCCTGTGACAGCATTACAGGTAACACCTGGAGATAACCTGCTTCTGGGCTTATTGTCCCTGGGCTAAGAAAGCTCTTCTCAACTGCATTAATAAGTCTTGTCTTTAGCATGATGAGCGTGGATAACAATTAGTCACCATCCTCTTCTCATAACAAACTTTTGCATATTTTAAATATGTTATCATGTCTCCACTTTTTCTAGACTAAACAATTTAATTCTTTCAACCCTCCCTTGTGCTCCATCTGTTGCTTTTTTGTGTGGGTTTTATCTGGACTCCCTCCAAGTGTCTCCTTCCTCTGACAGCCCCATAGGCAGAGCTGAACACAGCATTAATGCACTCAGGGCCTTGCCGCTGCTGGTAGGGCAAAATAATTACTTGATTTGCTTACAGTATTACTGTGAATGTGTATCAGGCTGCCTTTTTCTGCAACTGGATATCATCCTGATTTATAATTTACTTACAGACCACTGTAACTCCCTGCAGATGCTTTTTGCAGTATAGTTGCCTAGCAAGTCTCCTTTCTAAACTTGTGTGCTTGATTTATTGTTCTATGGTAATTTGCACTTCTCTTTGTGGATCTAATGCATTAATTTCAGAACATTCACCCAAATTACTGTGGTTATGGTGAATTCTAATGCACTTTTGTAAACTGCTTGCAACCTTACGGTTTTGTATCAGATCAGATTTTACAAATCTCTCTTGTCACCGAAGTACCAGATCCTCAGATACACAGGCACAAGAATTACAGATAGCTTGTTTTGAGAAACCTGATGGAAGGTCTGGCTGTGCCCTGTTGCTCACCTCTCTGATGAGCAAGCAGCAGTTATGTTGTAGAATGCAGTCAGACTTTTCTCTGCTCATCACTGTGCCAGCACATGATGCCCTGAGGTAACTGACATTTCAGATGCTAAGTAAGCCTGTGCAGAGCTCCAGGTGACAGCAGCAATATTCTCTCAGGTAGAGCTTATTCTGAACTAGTAGGTGGTTTTATGTTGCATTTCTTTTCATTACATGCTTGCAGGTTTTTTTCCTTATATTTCATACTTGTTCTTTTCCCTGTGTCTTTGCATGGTGAATTCTTTGTAGTTCTCCCAACATACTAAGCTGTGTGTACCTACTGATACCTTTTAAATTACTCTTTTGGGGCTTTAAGATAATTGAGTATCTCCTGACATAGCATACTGCTTGCTTACTCTGCACTGGGTTAATTTGCTCCTGTGCCTTTAGTGCTGCCTTTCTGTAGACTTGTCCTCTCATCTGAACTCTTTCCCCCTTGGATCACCTTTGCCTGGAGGTATCCTGGATTAGTCCCTGGAGCTACTGGGACTGCATTCCCCTAGCATTTGTCGGATATTCCTTTCCTAGGAATCATGAAATCTCTCTTTTTATAATCACTTTCATTTTATTTTCTTTTCATTACTAAATTCTCAACAATTCTACAAAACTAAAGTTAAAGCTAGAATGCCACCACCTGTGTAGTGTCTTTTATCACTTTATGGCCTGGCAGATTACTTCTTCAACAAATAACTGAATATATTTTTCTCCAGGAGAAATAAAAGAAGTGTTTGATACCAAATTTTGTCTGTATTCTAATTTTGAAAGCCTTTTGAGTTTTTATGTGCTTTCATGGAGGAGTTCTTACATGCAGGAAGCCAATAGAAGTCTGTTTCAGAGGTTGTCTTCACTCCTAGAAGTAGCTAGGGGAATATTTTCATGAGCTAGTATCTAATCCTTTCTGCAAAGCAATTGCAACTAAAAACCACAGCCTTGGAAGTCTAGCATTGTTTTAAAACATATTCTGCAGCTTTTAAAAATGCATCTGGAAGAAACTTCCCAAGGAAATGTGGATTCTCTGCCTTGTCAGTATAATGGCAACCACAAAGAGATGATGCATAACCAGCTATGACCTTACCCTTGCAACAGGCAGTCAATGTGTAGTATAATAAATATAATCTTCCCTTAGCAGCAAAAAAAAAAAAGCAAAGCTAAGGCTGACAGGGACTTCTACAACCTATATGAATGTAAAAAAAAAGAGATAGACAAGGTAAATCCTATGCTGGAGAACACCAACATGAGCATTGGTCTCAGAGTGAAAACTTTATGGTTGTCTTCTGTCCTACAGGCTGGACTGCAATGCTGTATCTGCAGCCTTTTGGACAAAAAGGGTGTGTGTGGTTCAGCTACTTGAGCATGTTTCTTGTTTTCTTTGTTTAAAAGATGTTTTGTGATAGTTATTTTGGACCTCTGTAAATGGATGACAAATAGCCACATTTTAGTTCAAACATAACTTACTTTTATAGCCACTTCTTACCCTGCTATCAGTGCTATTCCAGTAGCTCTGTGGGTAACAACACCATTTTTCTTTCTTTGGAGGCTCCAAATATTAAAATTATTTTAAGGGAGTGGTTTTGAATACAGTTTGGATTTGTACTGATGGGTTATATATCATGGGTATTATATAATGCCTGTAATTTAAGCATCTGCAAAGAAAACAAAACGTTTATTATATTCTAAGGCATTTCCAGGGAGTGAATAACTATGATTAAGTGAATAGGCCATTAGCTACCACTATTTCTCTGCTCAAATGCAGCTGAAATAGCATTTCTTCAGTGGTAAAAATATTTGGCAGCACTGCAGTCACAGAAAAAAGAGAAGAATAAAAAAACCCAAAAAACTTTACAAATGACATTTTTGGAAAGTCCTCTACATTCTTAGGAATCTCCAAAGAAACTGCATTTAAAGGCACCAGACTCAATTTTCCTAGGCTGAAACTGTTTAAGAAATACAGTAAGTATATAATTTAGGTGAATGTTATATTTTGACAATCTTATGCCCACATATGTAGAAATTCAGTAATTGAAATAGCTATGGGGATGAAGTTTTCTTTGGATTGATCAAGCCTTCTTACTCAGTTATCTCCATTACATTGTACATATTTACTTCTGGTCAGATGCATTTGTTCTTTGCAGTACAGATGTTTTTCCAATTATTGATATCACTGCAGAAACATGTTCTACAATTAGAGAAAAAACAAATGTTGGTTCATTTTATAATAGCAGAATTACTAATGAAATACTGATAGCAAGATTTTTCTCTTAGTGTTATGAACCAAAGGGCATGACCTAACAGTTAGTAATTACTTCTTTACTTCTGGGGTTTGTTTGTTTGTTTTAATGCTATTTTGGTATTCAGATTGTTCTTTTTATTACATTTTAAATACCTTTTATTACTATGCTTTGTTTTATTTACTAAAAGCTTTTCTTACAGCAAAGGAATTTTCCTTTGTGCTGAATTTTGTTCAAAAGAAGAAATAGAGTATGTCTTCAAGGTAAAACTAAGTGTCTTCAGATTATTTTTTAATTTAAGATTCTTGACAGCTTAATCTGAGTAGAAAACAGCTATCCTCTGAAATTTATCTTCCTCTGTCTCAAACAACTTGTTACTGTATTTTCTCGCTTTGTATAATGTCAAATCTCTTCAGAAATAATGGTGTTAGTTACAGTAAGAAAAATTATAGTAATTAGCAAGAATATTTCTGTTTTAAATCCTTTGGCGAAGAGGAATGCTATGAACTTGGCTATGTTGCTCTCTGGAGATCCTTGGCATGCAGAGCAGGCTGTGTTCCTCTGTTCCTCTGCTGACTGGAGCTGATGGATAACTTTCTGTAGATTGGGTGGTCTGTGATGGAGCTGAGGAACAAAGACCTTAGTTCTACTGACTGTCTTTTTTTTTTTTTTTTTTTTTGGGGGGGGGATTTTTTTTTTTTTTTTTTTTTTCT
>NDXB01000264.1:126722-143291 GCA_002631895.1 Agapornis roseicollis
GGGGGGAATTAATTTTATTTTAATTTTCCCATTTCTTGGAAAAATAGTGTCTACTGACAACAGTATATTTGGAAAAGTTTAAGACATTCAGAGGCCTAATTTTGAAAGCCCAAAACTAAATCCCACGGTTTCAGTAGTGGGCATGTGCAAAAGGAATCATTTCGAAAGCAGTGGTTATCCAGCAAATGCAACTACCATCTTTTAAAAACAAGTTGAAGCATTTGTTCATCAGTGTTAGTGGAGAAGAATAGTGGTGATGGAGATGTTTCTGTGCCTGCGTCTGTNGGGGGAATTAATTTTATTTTAATTTTCCCATTTCTTTTGGAAAAATAGTATCTACTGACAACAGTATATTTGGAAAAGTTTAAGACATTCAGAGGCCTAATGTTGAATGCCCAAAACTAAATCCCACGGTTTCAGTAGTGGGCATGTGCAAAAGGAATCATTTCGAAAGCAGTGGTTATCCAGCAAATGCAACTACCATCTTTTAAAAACAAGTTGAAGCATTTGTTCATCAGTGTTAGTGGAGAAGAATAGTGGTGATGGAGATGTTTCTGTGCCTGCGTCTGTATTTTAGACGAAAGATGGGCCCAGTAACTGGTAAAATACTAAATTCTCTTGTTTTCTCCATTAAGATTTCTCTTGGTTCTTGCAGTAGTGTGAATGATACTGCTTATTCAAGTACTGTGCTAGTTATTGTAATTATTTATACAGAACTAATTCAGTTGTTTGTCATTAAGAAGGATATTAAAACTTTTTTTTTTTTTTAAGAGCTAGATTTAGGTATTCTGACATGCCTAAAATGTTATATGAGTGAATGTAGAAGCAAACTTTATTGAATAGTTCATCCAGTTAAACTTCCAGTATGGACTTCATAGGAAGTTGCTGGGAGACTATAGCTGGCGTGATAGCAGCCAATAGTCTTCAACAGGTGCAAGAGCCTGGCCTGTGGCCTGAAGCTGCGTCATCTTATAATGATTATCTCAGGCATTTTTTATATGTTGTGGTATTTGGTAACACCAATATAGGTTCAATCAATGGTTTTAGAATTTACAGAGAGACAGGTGAGTAGGAAGTACAGTTAATGATCTGAAAGGAAATGACCTACAGGAGGAGTATCTTTTGCTTATTTAAGGCTGTATGTATCTACCATCAATACAGAGACATTTACAGAATAACAGGAGTATGGGAGAAAGAGGCATTCTGTTTACATAATTTATAAATTTTAAAAGGGACAAGATATTTTTAGTGCCAGGCACGACAAGACACAGTCAGCAATTGAATTATTGGTTTTGTGATCAATAGCAGCTAAGGTCACATTGAAACCACAAGTAATGACAGGTCATAACTTGCACCTAAAATGAAGTTATTTAGGACATTAATTAAAGCTAAATGTAGATAATTACATTTAAATGTAGACTAGAATTTTTAAGCAGTTTTCATGATCTTGAAGAGAAGCTCTGTGCTGCAAGGTTCACGTTTCATGGCAATTCATACATTTCTAATTCATCAAGGATGAAATTCCTACACTACAGCTACTGGAAATGGTATTGCCACTGCAGAATGGGAACTGCAAAGGGCACCTGGGATGGAAGCTGATGGTCTCCGTTGTGTGTCTAAAGCCAGGCAGACAACGTAATTCTTAGACAGCAGACAGGCACATAGACACAGTAAACACATTCATTCTGCAGACTGGTAAAACCCTAGGGGGCAACTGCCTTTTCCTCACCCACTAAGCAGGTCATAGAGGAGATCAGGTTGGTCAAGCAGGACCTGCCTCTCATAAATCCATGCTGACTGGGTCTGATCAACTCCTTGTCCTGAGTCATGGCACTGAAGATGATCTACTCCATAACCTTCCCCACCACCGAGGTCAGTCTGACGGACCTGCAGGTGCCCAGATCTTCTTTCTGGCCTTTCTGGTAGATGGAGTCACATTTGCTAACCTCTAGTCCACTGGGAATCTCCCCAGTTAGCCAGGACTGCTGATAAATGATTGAAAGTGGCCTGGTGAGCCCTTCTGCTCCCTCAGTACCCTTGGGTGGATCCCATCCAGCCCCATAGACTTGTTTGTGTCTTAAGTGCTGTAGCAGATTGATGATGATTTCCCCTTAGATTATGGGGGCTTCATTCTGCATCCTGTCCTGGTCTTCCAGCTGAGTGGGCTGGGTACCCTGAGACCAACTGGTCTTACTATTGAAGCCTAAGGCAAAGAAGACATTAAGTACCTCAGCCTTTTCCTCAACTTTCGTCACTATATTTCCCCCCACATCCAGTAAAGGATGGAGATTCTTCTTAGCCCTCTTTTCATTGCTGGTGTATTTATAGAAATGTCTTTTATTTACTTTTATGGCAGTAGCCTTCAAGTAGTGCACACCATTAAAAACCAGAAAAATCTTCTAATTGTAGACACAAACCTCAGGGTTATAAATTGGTCATGAATAAATATCAGCTGTAAATTAGAAAAAAAAAAATCTAGCCATCAGAGCAATGAATTTCTGGAACAGTAAGCAAAAAGGTTATAGTTAAAAAAACAACTCAGACAACTTTTAGGATAGAGCTTGGTCAGTTAATGTAAAGGATTAAGAGGAGCCTGCACACTGAGAAATTTCTGTCTCCCATTTCCTGACTTTGTACCCCTCCCATTCCACATAGCAAAGGACTGTGGACAGTTTTAGGAACCAGACAGTTATAAGTATTCAGTGAGGTGGGACACAACAGTAAAAAAAGGAAGAAAACACTTCCGCTGCGAGAGAGAATTAAAATCTAGGTTTGTTGTTTGTCTCAGGATCTCGACAAACCAGCGATATAATGCAGCCCTGACAAATGCTGAGAGAGGTGTAAGATGCTTCAAGTCCATTTCAGGGTAGACATGCTGATTTTGTTTTCAGCTTGCTTTCTCCATGTTATTGGAAGCCCAGCCATCAGTTACTGCTTTGAGACAGTACAAGGAGCTACTCTGTGCTACTCCCAGACAATTTGTTAGCTGACTCCAGCTGATATTCAGTGACTGCACAATGACTTTTTGTCTACATTATCCAGTGTGACCAGTTGTGGGAATGCATCAGCCCCGCAACTAAGAGGCAGCAGGACCCAACCTGTCTGTTGGGTGAGAGAGGTGCCAGTGGTGAGCACCCCCCTCTATCTGCTGGCTTACACCAGAGGAAAGCAGAGTTTGGGACAAACTACATTTACCTGGACTCTGGCAGCAAACAGCTCCCTAAATCAGTCACAGCCACCCATAGAATGCCGCGGATCCTGCAAGGTGATGGAGGTCCAGGTTATACCAAGGCTTATCCTGCAGGACTGCTGCAGCATGGGAGCAGTTGTGCTGCAGGCTTCTGGCTCTCCCGGGGCCATATGGCTGTGTGGTGGGGATGTTCTTACCATGCATACCAGCTCTCAGCACCACCCAACACTGTGAACCCATCCCTCACTGCTTCAGCACAGCACAAAAGTTCGCTTGAACTGCCCCTGCTGTGTTTATTGTATGTGGCTTTGTCTTGAAGCAAACCAGAAGCATTCCCACAGTCAAGTTCTGCTAAGGAGCTATTAAGGCTGTTCTTCATTAACACCCTGAAGTGTTATTTGCAGTTTCCATCTCACACCCTCTGCCATACTATAGCCACCCTGATGGGTACTGTTTGGCTTGAATGTAGATGAAGCGTTCTAGCAAGTATGTCAAGTTAACTATGTAGACATACCCCCAAATGAACATGTATCTTTGTCTCCCTTGTGGCATGGCAGCCTGCAAAGCTCAAAGACAGCAAACTTGCATGTTTTTTGTCTTGCAAATGTCAAACATTCAGAAATTGTGGCTTCAAAAATCATAAGACTGGCTTTAAAATATTGAAATCTCAAAATTAAGGCTCTGGAAATCCCTCTTATTTTGCCTTCTATTTTCCTCAGCCTCTTCTGAGCCTATCAGCATGTAAAACCATATTTTGCATCTTTTCTGTGCAAATAAACTCAAATATGAAAACTCAGATTCTCACATAAGCAGCTCTCTTCAGAAGGGGCAGCTTTGCAGAAAAGCATCACACCATGGAGCTTACAACTCTCCAGAGTTGACAGCGCTGGATTTGATAAAGCCAAGTATTGAGTTTGGCCAGAGTTCACACAGCTGCAATGAGTATATAGTTTGGATTACAGAATTCTTGCTGAAGGAAGATATGTATGGATTGAAAAAAGCCAGGCATAGATTATCTGAAAGGAGGGTAAGAAAGTGAGGAGGTCAGAGGTGCCTACAGTTGTTGGCTTGTGTAGTGCAGTACATACATTTGCAGTCACACACCAGGGAAACTACTGCAAGGCTGTGAAATTCCTCCTTCATCATAGAATTCACCCTCTCCCATGAAGAGCTGCCAGATCCTGGCCTGTATTTTGGAGAACTGGCAACTGGATTATCACTTGGTACCCTAATTTGGTTTTAAGTAGAGAACGCAGTGTGCCACTGGACTATTAATTTCTAACTGATACTACATGCACAACCATATTCAGTGCAGAAAAGCTTTTAAAGTTAACCAGATTTTAAAATCATGTTGTATAGGACTTTTTCTAATGATTTCAAATTGTTTTAAAGAATAGTATACACTGGTTTTCTGTCTAGCCTAGGGTCTTCTCATATTTTAAACTGTTTTGTGTGATTATTAAACTGGCAAATCCTTGTTATTTTTAAAATATATTTATCAATAAATTCTTTAAAAATTTAGAGATCTCGTTATCCATTTTAGTTAAGTGTAATTTGAATTTAGTACATTGTAGATTCACTTTTTCCTTATATTCTTGATATCTTTATGATGTCAAGACTGAGATATATGCTAATATTTCTGCTTAATGTTTGCCTGTTAATTTGTTTTTTTTAAAAAAATAAATGTAAGATTATTTTTGTATACAGGAACATAATACAGTAATTCAGATACTGACCATTACTCTTCATTTCTTCCCCAAAACCAAACTTAGATTGAGTCATATAAAACACTATCCTAATTTTCAGATTTCCTACTACCTATTTACTTATGACACCAAAATACATAACATCGCATTATTTATTACCTTAAAAGAGATTTTTCTAACATCAGGGACAAGGGTATCATAATTCAACTCAAGTATATACAGTCATCATCATTTCCTTATTGGAAAGTCTAAGACATTTGCCTTCAAGGAACAAACATATGAAGGTATTTCAGTATCAATAGTCTATTCTCTACCTGTAAACTTTCACTAAAATTTAAAGTCATTTAAATTATGTAGGTTTTATGCTGCTTGCTAACATCAGGAAAAGTTTTGCAGTTGCTATTAATCTCTATCTGGTAACCAGCCTGAATTACACTGAGCATTACTAATTTTCCCCCTATCAATCACCACTCCAATGTCACATTGTTTTATATAGAGATTCCTATTTCTGCTTTTGAAGAAAATGCGTGGGATTCATCTCACTTCACTTTATCCTTGCAAAACATTTACACTGCGAAGCTGACTGTTTTGTCTCTAGCACAGAGCAAGTGCTATGTACTGGGGGTGGGACACCCACACATGTCTCCCAGCTGTATTTTAGACACTTAGGTGAGCGTGGGACAAATTCTTCTCCCATCACTGACTGGCTCCAGATAACTCTGCCTGGGCACGTGACATTTATCATGGGTTTGCTTGCCTGAACAGTAGTGTCTAGTGCCACTAAAGATGTCCTGATGGTTCTCATGCTAATGAGGCAGGAAACCTTCAGGGAATCTGAAAAAGCACTAGACACCTAAGCATAGATAATTAAGTCCCATCCTTGGGTACCAAATTCAGGTGACATGATTGTATCCCCTCCTGCTGTTCCAGGAGGACTGGAGCAGCTCCCCTACATGTTGTGTGAGGCTTAAGAAAAGATTTTGTGCAGATTGGAACTGCATCTCTGTGTGCAGCTTCAGCCCTTATGGAAAAGCAGCAGTAGCTCAGGAAAAAGATGCACTGAACATTTCAAAACCATGCAGCAGTATTATACAAGGGGGTTGGACCACTGTAAAATTACTGCAGAGGCATTGTCTTTATTTCCAGCCTGGATCGTTTCAGGTCACAGTAATATCAACCCATCCACTTCTCTTTTGCCTGCAGAAGGGGGGCATCGCTGACACCACATGCCCAGCTTTAGTTTGTGCATTGCTAGCTTTGCCTGTACTCAGCCTGGCCTGCCCTTGGGCCTGTGAGACACATCCCTCTGTGGTGGCAGGACCCAACTGGTGTCAACAGGCCAGTGCCTCTCCTGTTTTTCCTCCCTTTTTTCTCCCTTTTTCCCAGAGGGATTTCATCAGATCTGTGTTTATGGGTTGGGAAACACTCCAGTAACCTCAGGCAAGCTGAGCAGATTTTGTTTCTGGATCACAAAAAGAACAATGATGGTCTTTTAAGAGAAAAGTCACTATGACACATGCATCTTTCCATGTCAACAGGGTATCCACTTTACTGCTCCCAAGTGAGCCACTGCCTAGGTTTTCTTTCAGGTGTGTTTCTGACTGAGCAGTTTATCTTTCCCTTTCATTGTTAGCAAGAGTCTTAATCCCAGGAAAGGTCGGATATCCTAGCCCTGACTGACAAAAAGGCAAAGGTAATTTTGGTATCTGGATGTCTACAGTTCTTGGAGAAGTCTCTTAAATCTTCATAATTTAAAATCCCTAGAGGTGTTCTTGGAGGGGCACAGACATCTGGTTTATCTCAGCCTCAGGACTTTTGACTTCCTGTAACAAACAAGTTTTTGTGGGAATCCTTCTCTGTCTCAGCAGCTAGACAGTAGGCTGTACATCATGAGTGGTCCTGGGTCAGGCTGGCTAGCCCATCCTTCCATCTCCTGTTTCCTTCTTTTCCACTGGAGAAAGTAGGAAATATCTGTGTATATTCTTTATGCTGCTGTCTGTCTATATTCATGTTTTTCAGAGGAAAGTCAGTCTCTTCACTTGGAAACCAGTAGTATATCCCCAAGTATCAAACCAAATCAGATTTATTGTTAATTGAAACTGTGCTTTGTGTTGTATTTACTGATTAGTTTGTATTTCAGTTTCTGCTGGCCTTCAAAATACAGTATTGTACATCACTGGGAAAGAATGGGGGGCTCTCTCCACCTCAGGAAGCAAGTTCTTTTTACTTTTTTTGAGTAGCTCAGATACATCATAGAGTGAGAAGCAGAAAGGCTCTGCCAAATAACCCCAGTTGGGTAAAAGGAGTGATCTGTGCCTGCTATATTTGTGGAATTGGCTTGTATCTCCACAAAGATTAATGTAAATAGTAATTGTTTCTTTGAAAGGCTCAGTATCATCAGTCCTTTTGGTGTTAGCCATCCTCTTTCAGTATGTTTCTGATCAAGAACTTATGCAAAATAAATAGTAAGCAGTAATTTTGCAGCTTGGAGTTTTGTGAAGCTGTACAACTGATTTATTTGCAAAGGAGGTGTTGCAGGGGTATGTCTTTGTTGCTTTCTCAGTGGAGGTTTCCACTGAGCAAAACTCAGTTTAAAAAGGCTATGAAAGACTTCCATTAACCCTAAATTGAACAATATTCCAGTAGAGTACATACTTAATGAAAGTAGCTATATGGATATAAAATCAGTTGTCAGCAAGACTGTATTCTCACTTTTAATCTTTTCTCCATAGTGCTTTCGTTTTCAAAGTGTATGCAATACTTCATTTTAAAGGATTTACTGGTATTATTTGCTTATTTGAACAAGACTGTATGGCAAAATATTTCAGTTGTTATTATTCTCCTGTATGCTAGGGAAGCTGGGCTAGAATAAATTATTGTTATGTGAGTGCATAAATGATTTGAAAACCATACACAGAAAGTAGTTCTCAATGATACACCATTAAGTGCAGTTCTACAAGTTTTTTTCCTTGTTCTGGTACTATTCAGTATTCTTTCTGACAGCTTGGATGAAAGGTTAGGAATTACGCTTAATAAATTCATAGATCAGAACATGCCTGTTGGAAACAAGGCAATTGAAAATTACCTTGATAAAGTAGCGGGGTAGCATAGAAAATATCAGGTTTCCAGCAGTTAAATTAGAGCTAATGGAGAATTGTACATATGGCTCAATGGAATCAGCTGCACATAAATGCAGATGGAAAACAGCTGCCCAAGCACCCATTCTGCAGAAAATGCATCTATCATAATGATCCCAAACTGAACATGCACCAGTGATGTTGTGCTACTGCAAACAAGGCCAGTGCTAATATGGGTTATAGAAAGGGGGATTAATAATGCATAAAATGTAATTATTTTGCTCTACTCAGCACTGATAAGGCCTCAGTGGCAGAGCTTTACCCACTTATGGAAACTGCCGCTCATATGGGATCCAGCAAGAGAACAAACTGGGCTCAAAGATCTAAACCACATGGGCCTTCAAGGAAAGGTTGAAGGGTTGTTTAGTCTAGAGATGAGAGGAGGAAAGGAAGACATGATAGCCGCTTTCATAAAACAATGGGGTGACTATAAAGAGGAAGGGATTTAGCTGTCCTTATGCTCTCTGTACAGAAAAGCAATAATAGGCTTAGATCTCAACAGGGATGGTTTAGTTTAAGTGTCAGGGGAAAATGAAACTGGCAAGGAAAAGTGGAGCTCTGGAATAGGTTGTGTAGGAGAAGTTCATGGAATCTTCCGCCTTGCAGATGTTTTTTAGGTTAGATGTTTGTCTAACCTATTTCTACATCAGCAGGCATGGCATAGATCAGAGATGGTTGAAGCAATCTCTCAAATCACCTGCTAGCTCTATTCCTTTAGTGCTTTCTATCTATGTGATAAGGATAATAATTATGCATGCAAATTATTGTTTAATGTGGATATCTCCACAAAATTTCAGGGTCTATAACAAAAACCTTTAAACTAGTTCAGGAATTAATTGCATGATGTCTGTATTTACATTAGATTGAAGCAATTATATTTTTTCTAATTTTGCCCATGTTAGTACTGATTGAAAATTACTATGGTCTGATGGCTCTGTGAATGGTCTTTGTGAAATATGTAGGTGAACATAGTCAGATACCTGTGGTAGGATACAAAGCACTTCCTGCTAGCCAGGGGGGAGGTTGGTCTTTAGTCTATTTATAATCCATGTAAAAGAACAGATTGACACCTTTTAGAGATTACCTCAGGAGTGGGTGAATTACCCTCCAAAGGTACCTCTTCCTCACCTTCTACCTATTCTGCAGGAAACATATATTGGAGGCATATTATTAGTCTTACCTTTTTCCTTTAGTGTGTGATATTAAAGAAGAAAGGGCTTTTCTGAGAACCAGTGCTGGAATTTTCACTCTCTGGAAAAATTATAACTGGGAGAAAATCAGAGTAAATTTCCCTGGGTTCAGTGAAGCCCATTCAGTGAGTCATTTATGGAGGATTTATAGCTGTTAGGATTAATAGTTGCTGTCAATACGTAATGGACATAGCCAACGTGAATTAGAGAGACATCAAGCTTGCATAAACCACTTATTATTCTGTTGGATTCTTAATTGTTGTTAATCGTTTATTAATCCTCTAAATTGCTTACACTGTATCATGTGTACAGTATGTGAGAGACAGTACAGAACTCTTAGCCAGAAAATCTGCTATACAAAATTATGCTTTACAGAGGTAATATTTTAATTAAGATTTTAAAGTACTAAGCTATTGGGCACTGAAAGGGAAAATTATTAATACTTTAAAAAATGGTATGTTTAATCCTGGATAATATTTTAGGAACTATGCAATATAAGACACCTTTCTCCCTCATAAGCATCTTGTGGCTAACAGAGAGACTGTAAACTTTATCCCAAATCTGTTCTTTAAGAAACATTTGCTGTTGCCTGGTAAAAAAAAAAGAAAAAGAAGAAAGTCTCATCTCATTTGTAGGGCATTTTAAAAATTGGAATTGCACTCCAGCAACCAGTGATGACTAGTTATTGTTCCTTTTGTCAACAGGCAAGATGAAGGAGGTTCTGGCAACTTACCAGGTCCGGGGCTCTGCAGAGTTAAGTGAGAAGTGCGCCCATGTTCTAGCATGCATCGCATCGCATCTTGGGTCTGAAGTGCCAGAAGGATCCCAGCGCTGCAAACTGAGACGGCTCTGAGCACCTCAGTACCCCGTTTCTGACAGAACCCAGGGATGGCAAACGTACATATCAGTATTACCTGTCTGGGGCAGGTTTAATTTTATAAATTAAAACCATAAACTCTGTGAGTTTCTAGACCATATTTCTGCTGTTGAGGATGATCTGCTCAGATGAATAGTTTTACATCCATTGGAGGGACAGGTTCTTCTGCTGGACCAGAAGATGACAGTGGACTCTATCTTGTAACTAATAGCATTTGTAATATCTCCTAGTGCAAGTAATTGAAGAACAGGTTGCAAGAAAATCCCGTAGGGAATAAGACATGCTTTGTTTTAATCTACAAATTTTAAGAAATGTTTTGTTTTTTTAAAGATAACCACTTTTACATAACACTAAGTGTGCAGTCTATGTGCAGATCTTCACTGTGGCTGTCTGTATTCCAGAGATGATGAATCCCTGTGAGACACCTGAACCTTTTCAGATCTGTGATGAATCCTTAAATTATGAGAGTACCATGAAAAATTAGGCAGGAAAAGTCCCAGGGCTTTATTTGACTCGATGTTTGCAATTACTTCCTGCTGGTGTCCTGAAAGGAGGAGGAGAGGACAGGAAGTAGGAATGAAATACAAAAAAGTTACATTGCATTTCTTTTTTGGCATATCCATCTATCCGAATGTGTGTTTGATCAAATAGCAAAAGGGAAAGAAACAGCTAAGTTAGCTAGACCTCACATGAAAGGTCTGCATTTTCAGGCAGTATTTCCTAATTTTGTCTCTTGAATAGCTATAGGAAAGAAAGAATATGTATATGCCCTACCATATGTGAAAAGGACATACTTGCCATTCCTTTATTTATTTTTGCTCTTTTAAAAATTAAAGTGCCAGTTATTTGGAATGCTGTAGTCTGTGGTCTCTTTACATTTGTTTAGTGAGATCCTTTCAGCAAGATCATTCCCATTACAGTGTAAATGCATGGTGACAACAGCTTTGGGCCTGTATAATAAAGATCTAAATTCAAAATTTTATTTCTCATCATTTTCTCTATTTTTGTATTGTATCTGCAAGCCTTTGATTGGAATCCCACTTATTGCTGATCACTGTTTAGAAAAAGGTTTGGCAAAAAATGTTAGAGGAAGGTGTTTGTACCCTTGGATGTTGTTCTCCTTTGTATCAATCTTTACACAGGTCAGTAGGCAAAGGGATAGAAAATGTTAGCAAATCAGTAGTGATGCTTAAATTCAATTTGCACATGAGGCCCCAGGGCAATAAGGAGATCAGGCTCTTCACATCCTGGATTTAAGACCATACTAAAGTATTTGACATCTGGTTTCTCTTAATTAGTAATCCTGGAAAGGTATGGGAGGAAAAAGCTGCAGAAAAGCTGAGTCTAAGCTGGCTTTGATTTGCTGTGTGTGTCATATATTGTGCTGAATATACGTACATCAGAATTTAAAACCCAATTAGACTCTTTTTCCTTCCCCCACCTTCTTCAAAGACAAAATTTTAAAGTATAAAAAATGTTCTTCGTGTAGCAATTAAGTTTGTGTGAGCAAAGACTGCATTTCAAATAGTACTGTGGTCCTCACAAGGCTGCCCTAGGCATGCTGCATTGTAGGCAGGGTTTTCAGGCATAGTGCTGATGCTATAATTAGCTTATAGCAAACAGAGCATCCCTAACCTTTGGAACCTCTTAGTGCAGCATCCCTGTTATCCTGCATCTTACGTAGTTACTTACGGATGGCAGAGTGCTGACTGCTGTGAAGTCCACACCAGAATGTTTCAGCATGAGTGGGGGCAGACAAGAGCATCTCTGTGCATTTTCCTGATCAATCTGAGCTATTTAAGGCTATGCTCCTACTCACAAGGGGCAGTCCTGTCTTCCCCTTCTTCCCCACTCACCCCTTCCCTCTACCTCCCTGGAAGAGCTGCACACCTATGAGTCTTCCTGGTCTGACTGAAAACATCCCCATATAAGAGTTAGCTCTTGTGCTGGCTCTGACACTATGGAAAGGCTGGGAACAACCAACAGTTTATCAGCAGTTACTGATGGAGGAACCACGCCTTCAGGTGCCTCTGTCAATTAACTAATCCTATTACCTGAACTTTCTATTTAAGCACATTGCTTTCATATGGCTAAGAAGTATTCCTTGATGCAGTAACGTTCCAGATTAAATAAAGCACTAGAAATTAATTAAATCCATAGATTAAATTATAACACCTTTAAAATTACCCGTGCAGTGGCAGTATTTGAGTAACCACAAAAATACACTGTCATGAGAGGAATACACCCTTGCCATTTAAATTACTCTGAAGACCAAAACTTTTTCAGAACAAACAAGTAAAATCTGTGTGCTGCAGCAGTACCAGGGCAGCATAAGCCTCCTGTGCTAGTAGACCTGTAGCTGTTGATGAGGTATATGCTCAAAATGTGGCCAGCTGGACCCTCCAGAACTGTAGGTGCTTGAGCTTGACCATGGCACCATTTGAATTTGAATGTCAAAATGACTTGCCCCAAGACTGGGGACTGTTTTGGAGAAACAGCCTTTTGTCTGTACTATACAGGGGACTGCTGGAAGCTTGACTGTCCTATTGGGTGAACTTTTCTGACAAAAACGTGTGGCTGCTGCCCATCTGTTGAAGGAGTGATTAAAAAACAAAACACAGCAAAACAGGCAAACCTCCCAGCACTCCAGTTAGGGCAGAGGTTGGAGGTTTTTGTTCTTTGGCTGAATTCCCCTTTGAGAAGCCTCCCAGTGCTTCCCCTTGGCATCTGGACAAGCTCTCCTTTGTGAAGGGACATGAATATGGAGAGACCTGCAGTGCACCCTTCTCTTCAGCCAGCTTCAAAGGAAAGTTTCAAAAGTCATTCTTTTCTGGCAACTTTAAACATCCGAACTGGGGCAGTGCTGGCTTTACAAACAGTATTAGTTGACTTTGGTGACTTGGAGCAATTCAGTGTTTGCACAATTAGAACAAGTACTGTGTAGCTTAGCAGGCAAGAGTGTTGCTTTGCTGACTGAATGTAATGTGAATATGTAGTTTACATTCAAATAAGATGGTCTTAAATCAATTCCTTTGCAGACAATAATCCATTCCAAGAAAAAGAACATCTGTTCAGGAACCAGGCCTGAAATAAATAGTAGTTTAGCGACAGGTCTTTTGTCCAGCATTGTTTGGGTATTAGACATCTAAGAAACAGTTGACTCTCCAGGTCACAGCTGGCATTTTGGTGACAAAGTAAGAGCATGTCTTTGCTACAACTGACCACAGATCTTACCTGCGACTGTAGTTCTGTTCTTACTGCCAGTCTGCATCACTGTGATAGCAGGGGCTTTTATAAATATCAGCTTGCTTTAAATTACTTACAGTAACATTGCTTTAGATTTGAACTCTGTGTGTGTACATGTGAATGTTGATCAATCATATTCACGCAAGGGAAAACCCAGCAGTGGCTATCAAATTGTCATTTATCTCAAAAAGGCCCAAGTTTTTTTAAGAAATTATGACCATTTTTCATAAGCAATAATCTGTCTCATTTTTTAAATTCTGTTGCAACCTCCATGTAGGAATCTCCAAAATACTTGCCAAATACTAAATAAGAAAGTCTCAGAGAAGTTTCCAGGCAACATACATTTTATTCTAATGTATAAGTAGATAAGCCAAGTCTCTGGAGAGCTAAGTAACCACACTAATATTTCAGAAGAAGTTGCCGCACAGCAATCAATAACGTACAAAACTAATGATAAATATGTTAGGAAATCAACGTCTTTAACAATTATTGGCATGATTTTTCTCATTCCCTGTTGCGCTTGCCTTCTAAGCAAGGAAAGTTCTTCTGTTAGCAGCTTCAATTCACCTCACCTCAGCTCTGTACCTGTCCCCTCTCCATCCTGCAAGAAACAATTGTATTACTTCATCTGATAACCTTAACCGGCACACACAATTGCTGTGAAGGGTCACCTTTCTACTTTGTGTTGGGTCACTTCTCGGCCAATTTCAAGGCTTCTTCTCTTTCATGGCTGCCACGTTTCCCTCCTAAGGATAAATCATCTCTTGAGTTAATGTCTGGTTTTGAATTTAGTCTTTGCGGATGAAGTCGGAGGGAGAGAGCATGTTCCTGGCTGCGTTATAAAGAAGGAAGGTTTCTGTGGTGTGAACAAGGCCCTTCATAGGTGGTGATGTGCAGGCACTCTGGGTGTTGAATGTGAGGTGCAGAGTTAATGAAATACTAACAGTCAGTTATGACTTTATTTCCCAGATGTTGTCACTGTTTTGTTAAACCCCAGGGTAGAGCTGGAAGTTGAAGTGATGGGCAGAATTAACAGCACTCAGAAAGGCAGATAGCGAACCTGACTGGGAAAACCCTGTCCTTACAAAGGACTTCCCATGCAATTACTCAGGTTAAAAGGTGCAAGGCGGCCAGGCATGCTGTCACAAACAAACTTAAATCATGGACTGGTGAAGTCCAAAGATTGCAAGGCAGCACTGAAAATGGAGAATGTGCTGTTCACAGCAGTTCTGCTTTTCATGCAGTCTTTCTATTGCCAGCACAAGTCTTTAAAAGATTCTCCCTTTTTGTTGCTACTGCTAAGAATGAGCAGAAAATATTTTTATCAACTTTAAAAAAAAAAATGAGTGTAAAAAAAAATTGTCAATATGCTGACATTCTTAAAGCAATAAATAAACGTTCCCAAGGAGTGCTGTGGATTCACTGTTGGGGGGAATACTTAAGTCAAGCTTCGTAGTTATTCAAAGGGTGGCAATGTCCCTGTGCAGTCAGAAGCGTTGTGCTTAACATGGGGACTGTTGCTGACGTGCTCTGTGGAGGGTTGCGAAGACCTCAGACCTGGTGTTCTAAATGACCCCCAGCTCCCTGTTATTTAATCCCAGTCACCTTTCACAGCTACCACCTTCACTTTACTTCGTTTATATGCACATGGAGTTCATGGTCTGTCTCCATGGGAAGCTGGAATTGCAGAGCTCTAGAACAGCAGAGCAAGTTAAATAACAATTTCAGTTGTACCTGTGATAGTCAGCTGAACAATATTTTCCTTAAAATCATAACTATGTAAATTCAGAGTGAATAAAGCCCCTGACTCTTATTTAGGCACAAAGCTCCCTATTAAATCCAGTTAAACTGGAAAATGAGAAATGGAATATTCAAAACTGTGTTACTTATCTCCTTCAGTAAAGTTCTGGAAGCTGACCAAAACCAGGAAAGTGTTTACTTATTTGTAAAACCGCCCAAAATATATGTGAGATCCAGGTCAGGTTCTTATCATGAAAGTGCTATAAAACATTTCTGTTAGTCTTGCTTTTGATGTGACACTGAAGTGTCCTGCACAATACAGATCTGGATGGTTTCAGGAATTCTCCTCCCAACAGCCTTGTTTATAGCAGATTTATCAGCTGGATTTCTAACTGATAACCTTCACAAGACCCAGTCTAGGATTTGCCCTTTGTTATATTTTGATTTTGTTATAATTGTTTGTAAACAAAAGAACCACAAAATAAAAGTCAGAGGTAAAAGTGAGTCCAGGTAAGCTAAAACAGAGACCTTTGTGGTTTCCAGCTAAGAGGCCCTGTCTAATGCCACATGTACCCCCCACTTGCCATCAGTGGGTATATTCAGCAACTGATTAGAGATGTTCTCTCTGATGAAAGCCCTGCTCTGCACAAAATCCTGCTGGTGCTACATGGCCAATGTGATGTTCTAAGCACCTAGGCTTTCTTTAGCTTGAGTAAAAACTGAAGCACTTGCAGACCTGAAGTAGTTGGTTTTCTGAAGGTTTCAAGAAAGAGCTTGACAAAGATGGGGCCTGTTACTTGTGTTTGCTGAAAGAGCTCCTTTGCACAGCGACAGAAGCAGGAACAGCCTCTAGTGTAAATAAAAGCATCCCCACAGAGTTTGAACAATTATTGTCATCTGTATCTGGAAGACATTCAAAGGAAATACAACATCTTTTTTCTTTTTTAATTATTATTTTTTGGAGTGTGTCTTCCGTACATGAGTCAGTGCTGTTTCCATGGGCGTTCTCACAGCTTCTCTGTATTTATCACAGTGACAGTAAGAGAAAGATTTGCTAGCATGGCTTTGAAATTGTCAAAATTTCTTCACTCAGTGTTGCAGCTTTACTTCACATAACTGACTTCAAGTTCTGTTACAATAAGTGCATGGAATTTACTTAGCTGTTAAGGTTATCTCTGAAGAGAAAGATACTCCTGTTCCAGCTCCACTTCTCAGGCAGTTTCACAATTGGCTCTTGCAGGGACTACCAGAGCAGTGATTTGTTGTGAAGGGCAGTCCATCTCCATTAGATTTCCCAGAAGTCAAAATTTATAAAATACAGTTAACGATGAGGCTTCATTTTTGGTGCTGTCATTGATATTTTTTGTGCTCGTTTTTAAGATTTTCCACCCCAGAGATAGCGTTGTTTTCGTTTTTGCTTTTGTTTTTTTTTTCTTTTTTTTTTTTAATCCCTCTTTTTTCATAGGCATGAATTCTGGTGCTT
>NDXB01000264.1:143349-181328 GCA_002631895.1 Agapornis roseicollis
ACCCCAGAGATTGTTTTCGTTTTTTCTTTTTTTTTTTTTTCTTTTTTTTTTTTTAATCCCTCTTTATTCATAGGCATGAATTCTGGAGCTTCAGGAACTCTAAGCAACATATAATAGGAGATGAATCAAAGCAGTCTTGGAAAGCTTCGTGTTCCGTGGCAGAGGCAATCAGTAACAGAACCTGTACATAGCAAATTAATTCTGTAATGAATTTCCTGGGCCTTTCTTATACATAATCACTTTGTTGTCTCTTCCCATCATAGTACAGAGCATATGCCTACACTGTTTTGCAGGATATATTTGTGCTAAGAATTACAGACTGAATTCCTCTAATTCAGTTGCCTCTTGATGTCCATGGCAAAACTTGCACAAGCTTCTGTGGGACCAAGGCTTGGCTCAGAATGGTAAATACTTATCAGTGCACAGCAGAGACACAAAATCCTATGCAGAAAATCATGGTTCTTTGCCACGTACTGGAGCTTGTGCCTACATCATGATGACATCTCTGTGTGACTGAACTTGATGTGAGCCACTGTAGACATAGAAATTCAAGGGAGAAAAGAATGCTCTTTGATGATGAAGACATCCATGTCATGTGAGTCTGTTCAGTAACATAGCAGGTTCTTTCCTCACTGAAGTCAATGAGAATCAATTAGTCCTAAATATTCAAGGCTAGAAACACCATAACCCAAAAGAAACAAGAAGCAAGCATGGAAATACAGAATTGCACAATGCATTTTCTTAAATAAATTTATTTCTACTCTTTCAAAAAACCCAAAGGAAAATTCAGTTACCATAATCTCGCAGTGGTTCCAGGGGCACACTAGGCTCTGAGGCCAAACAAGAGCTCTTGTGTCCCTAAAATGCCTGGTCCCTAGTCAAGAACAATAAAAAAAGAATAGAAACACCTGAAGAGCAGTTAAAAGATGAAGTCTTTTCAGCAGAGACAGCACTTCAAATGATAAATGCTGTCATCCAGGTTTGGAAAGGCAACTTCAAATTCAGTGATGTGTTTACATGGCTTGGCCCCCTGTGGGTCTTTCCTCCCATCCTTGCTGTGTTTCTATTTGTGCACAGGAAAGATAAACCCATGCTCTGAGTCATGGTCATGCAATGAAGTTGAATTCCATGACCAGTTTTGCTTCATTATAATGAGAGTCACTGATGCTGGAAATGTTGGTCAGTGCTTTGTGGCAAAGCTGTGCACATCCTTTCAGGGCAGTTTGCGGCAGTGGAGCCAGGATAAGTGTGTGGCCACCTTTGATCTGATGATGCACACTCATAGCAAAACAGCTGCCATGGTCCAGGGTAAATCAAAGAGGAACATCTGAGGTCAGAGCTCCAGCAGCACAGCAAAGCATTCTGGTGTAGACAGCTACCAACCTGCTGCATCTGGGAAGTGTGGATCATGGAGCTTTCAAATGCAGATGAATGGGGCCTTGTAATAAAGTTTAACTTCAGTCTTAGGCTATTCAGTTTTTAAATACAGATTCTTTGCCATTTCCTTTACTACCACATGCCCAGTTACATATAATTCCAGTCAGCCTAATGCTTTTAATCCATCTTCTTAAAAAGCCCAGGCTTTTAGGACCCTTTTTATATTTATTTAATCTTTCTAAGTATTGCACATGCTTTGAATGTGCTTTTCATGGCAGGTTTATGTTCTTACGGGTGAGTACTATCACTTAGATGGGTTAAAGAGCAGCAGTTGGACATGTTTCACACTTTGTATCAGCAAAGTCTTCCGAGGGCAGGTTGTGCCCCCCAGTCAGGGCAGGGTGGTGGAGGATATCTTCCTTTCCCTGCTGCAGCACTTGCCACCCTTTCTGCTGTGGCCCATGGCTGGAGTGGCAGGTCCCTTGTGCTGGGCCCAGGGGCAGGAGACATGTCCTAATGGACTCACCAGGAGTTAAAGGGCTGAGGCAGAACCTGAGAGCTGGGTTGTTGCCACTGCGGACTCCAGACAGGAGGGATCTTTGGCAGCATTCCTGGGGTTCCACATGAAGGCAAAGGGAGCCAATTACTAGCTAAATGTAATTATATATTCACTCAAAGTTTAGACAAGACAGAGTAACTGATTGCAGTACTTGGGAGACTTGAATAAAAACAACTCTCAGAAGAGCTCTTACTCAGAAGCAAGGACTGTTTGCCCAACTACATTTTCTTTCTGTCCAATGTAAATCTAGCACATTTTTTTTTCCCTGTGCACTGTTAAATCTTTTCAGTCTTTAGGAATCAAAGAGGCTTTAGGCTTCTTTTGCTTTCCCTTTACTTTTTCCTGGCTCACTTTCCCTTACATGCAGGGTGGCCTCGGGTGTCCAGCGCCACTTACAAGCGCGTCATTTTTCCAGATCCCTAGCAGAGCTCTGGCTCTCCCCTGGTTCCTGCCGAGGGTGGCAGCGGCTGCAGAAAGATCCCCGCAACCGGCGGCGGCTTTTCCCTCCAGCCACCACAGGAGGGAGTCCTTGGCATTCCGGGGGCAGCCTGCGGGGACAAGGACTGAAGGCTCCTTTCCCGGTAACCGAGGGATGTGTCGGCTGTGGGCTGAAGCGGGTGTTGGTGATTTCTGTCCTTCCCCGCAAAGCTGCGCTTTCCCATTCGAAACAATTTCAATTAAAAGTGAAAAATGCAATCTGGGGGGTCAGGGATGTATAACCGGTTCTGCCCTTCAGAGGTCTGGGTGCACCCAGGCAGGTTACTGCTTTCATACTCCAGCCCTCTCACACCCTTCCCCTATTATCTGAGGAAGCCTTTCAAGCAGCAACAGGGAAGAAAAGGATATTGAAGACATAAACAGAGAAATGTAATTTTGAGTCTGGCCCTATATTTTTACAGCCCATTCCATCACTACTTCCATGGGAAATGACATATCCTCCTTCAGTGACCATTATCAGTTCTATTGCAGAAATTTTCTACATCCCTCAGCATTCAGCTGCACTGGAGCCCATCTGCAGGCTGCCCAGCAGAAAGCAAATGCCCGCACATGTCTCTGCACACTGAAGCTGGGTCTGGGGATTAGCAAATAATTAGGAGATTAATTTTTATGCCTGGGCACTGGAGCATTCACAGCATTTGCTACCTGACCCAGCCTGTGTGTCTGGCCATGAAGAAATGGCTCAGTGCAGAGGCGAAGCCAAAAAGAAGGTAAACTAGCCTGCCACTTTCCATAGCCTACCTGGGCACCCTGTCAGCACCTGGCTTCAAGTACTGTCTCTACTTCCAGACTCAAACCCAGTGTGGGAGCTTGCTGGTGTGAACAGAGCAATGAAGGTGCTTTCTAGCAGGACAGCTTCACCCAAGCATAGCTGTGCATGGACACTGCTGCTACTGGTTCTCTTACCTCTAAGCAGCACGATCAGAACTGACTTGACACTATGCTGTGCAGATGTAGCTCGACAGATCCTATTTTGACCAGATCTCCATATGGTGAAAAAATGGAATGTAGCTGCCCAATATTTGAAATTACCTTTGAGGTGCTTTGTAATGGAAGAAAGGCTGAGAAGAGATGTGAAGCCAAATCCTTCACCCACCAGCTCTCTAGGATGCCCCAAAATTATGCGGTGGCTGCACAGCACATAAACACTTACAGAGTATTTGAGAATGAGCAAAGATGCTCCCTGAAGAGAGGGCTATGGATGCGTGTAGGGAACTTCTATTGTCTCCTTGCTGTCTTTGTGAAAAGTGAGAGATGGGGAACTGGGAGGGGAGTTACAGTACACAGCTGGGCACACTGGGAAAAGAAAAAATTACTTGCCCAAAAGAGAAACCACATCTCTTCTTCACACAGCCTGAGGACCTTGTTGCTTGGAGAAGTCAGTGTGCATATTCAAGCCAGGCAGGCTGTAATGTGAGCAGTGAAAGAAAGTGCTGCAGTCAGGCAGAGGCTGAGGAATGTAGGTCCCTGGCATACTGGTTAGCAACTGTCTGTGTTTTCAGGCAAGATTCAATCCAAAGATGGATTAAAGTAACAGACTGCTCTATTTGATTGTAGCAGGAGATGAGGGAAACACAGAAAAGCAGACAAGGAAATCTCTTATAACTCAGCCACAATAGAAGGAAATACTGAGATTTCCTCCATCAGGTGGGGTGTTTATTGTCCCAGATAGAAAGCTTCTACCTTTAGCATTAAACCTGAAAGACCCAGAAACATCAAGCTGCTGAAGCCAAAACAGCTAAACCTAGGTTAAGCAGCTGGAAGAAATGCCTCATTGGAGCAGAGGTGGCAGCCAGGGTAGTAATACTCATTCGCTTGGACAGATGTGTCTTTTCTTCCATTTAAACAGTGGCTCTGTCTGCTTCTCTTTATGTTTCTCAGCAGCTGTAGCACTCACTTTCCACATCAGGCAGCCAGGGACATGCTGAGGAGCAAGAAATACAGTGATCTCCTTTGTGCTTTAGCAAGACCAAGCCCTTGCCCTGTCTTGTGTTCCTTCCTCTCTGCCCTCCTCAACACACTTCTCTTTCCAGTGTATTGTACCTTTACTGGGTTCACATCTGCTTTTGCAGTCCCACTGCTGGTCTGAGGCTGGTGGCCCCAGCATGGATGTGCTTTACCAAGCCCCATTCAGCCTTCCCCAGAGTGTTGCCAGAAGGTGCCCATAGCCACGTTTCAAGCAGAAGGAAAGGGTTACATGCGTCATTAACAGGCCATGTTTACAGAGAATAAAAAAAGACTCCTCAAAGAACGTGACGTATGCACACAGGGAGGCCAGTTGCCTGTTTTAAAACACAGTGACACACTTGAAGGCTGCCAGATTCTGCAGCTCTCACTCAGTATGTGGATAGTGAAGTTTTTCATACTGTTCAACATTTGCCTGCATCTGATTTTAGTTAAAAACAGATTGAGAAGTTGGGGGGAAAAATAGAAAAAGAAACAAGAATTAGGAATTACAAAAGCCAAACACAAACCCTCTGATAATTGTTGCTGCTTGGAGTTACAACATATGCAGAAGACGGCAGAACCTCTGCCAGTGAATCACCATGGAATGCGTTGATTTGTTTAACTCCTCAGGAGTCGTGACATGACTCATTTCCAACCTGGAGACCAAAGGGAGGTTTTGAAGGGAAAGTGTAGGATAAAGCAGGCTCCTTGCAAAGTATGAAGACAGTTTTAATTCTAGTCTTTGAGATTCAATTCATTAATGCTTTGCAATGTGATTGCAAAACATGGCCATCCCCATTTGGTAACATTAGGTGCTTGCATTCAGTAGCACAAATTGGCTACATGTGGGCTGGACAATGCTGAGCTAGACTTAATTTCTGTCACTGTCAATTGCTTTCTAACATTTTGAGGTGTCTTTCCATACAGTTCTGAAAACCCAGTTTTGAAATCAGTGTAACTGATTTGCAGACAGGGTCCTATAAAGCTGTTAGGTGCTATAAAAGATACTGCTCAAAAGAAGCCATCCTTTTTCAGTTGAGATTTGTCAACCATTGCATCTGATTCACATGAGAAAAGAAATTTTGACCATATGAGTCACTTCAGCCTTTGGATACGTAACAAAAAGCACGGAGTGATTTGATGCATGACTAATGTGTTTGTGTATTCAAAAGTCTGTGGATGCTAATGGAAGTTAGAGTCATATCTAGAAATGAAGACACTTAGGAGTATACCGGCTCATTAACTTTCATCTATACATAATCAGCTGCTGATTTATAGGTCTAAAAAATTCCTTAATGCTCTGTATGTTTTAGGAGTGCATTTTAAAAGTTGCCTACATTAAGTCTTTGTTTAAGCATCCCACTTGTCTAGCATTAACCATCTCATTGTATTTCACTTCAGTTCATTTGCAAAGTCTATGCCCTATCTAATTAATACAGATTTTGTTGCTTGCTGGGAACTTCCCTTCTCCAATCTGTCACTCCCAAATAGGTTCACAAGAAATTTCAACCTCCTTTTGTTAATAACATTTGCAAAGTGACCTTTATTCTCTCTGGATACCTTATTATTCACAGGTAGTTACTAAGTAACCCGTACAATTGCTGTAGGCAATGCATCTCTTATTAAGAGCAGTGCTCTCTGGGTATTCAGTGTCAGTGTTGTGGTACTGAGGGCCTGAACTCTCTGGTGTTGGCTCTACCTTCCATTTGAAAAGGGTGCTCATGAACCACACTTTTTGAAACTTTTAAATTAACAGGGATTTTCTAATGGCAAACTGGGCTTGCAATAGCAAGGCAAAAGATAGAAAAGAAGTCCTTCTATTCATCATTCTCTTTAATGTTTGCAAGAAATAAGTGAAATATATTTCTCGATTAAAGTTTTCTTAATTATTTTTCCCCAATTAGCAAATTATCTGTATCGCCACTGGTTTTTCTTTCTAATGGATGAAAAGCTACAAACAATTCTTTAGGAAAAGATGTGATTTTTTTTTTAATTTCAGATAAAACTGTAACTGAAGTTTTTAATCATTGAAACAAAACCATTAGTTGTATTTTTAATTAATACAACAATGAAAATAATTTCATCCACCCTAATTGTGGATTGCCATGGTACGAAGTCATACTAAGAATTGCTCACATTAACTTTAGTGAAACTTAGTGAATATTTTCATTTACAATTAGCAGCAGTCTGAAACACATTGCTATTGTATCTTCTCATTCTTTGAATAATTATCACTACTATTTAAGGCTTATTTTATACACATATATTCTTCAGCTACCTGATGTATACCCTCTTGACTTATATACTTTCCTTTCCCACTTTTGGCTATGTTTTGCACAGGTACTATCATGATGTTTGGACCCTTATCACATTACTTTGGCACAGCACTGTAAAGAGGTATGTGGGCAGAGTGGACCAGAAATGAATTTTGGGTTCGGGTCCAAGTCCATCTCAGTTTGACACAGGTAACATTATCTTTGTCTCATCCTTCTGCTGTTAATACTGGCATGAAGGAGCCAGGAAAACCAAAAATACCTTCTGACTCTCTGCCATCCCAGTCCTGTGCTGAATTTAAAGCAGTTCCAGTAGTGATGCCAGACAGTGACTTCTGTACCTAATTCCACAAAAATGACATAATAGAAACAGAAACATTCAACCAGTCTTCCCCAGGACAGTAGGACCAGAGAGCATTTTCAATGATTCCACCACTGGTCTTTGACCAGTAAGAAAGAAATGAGGGCTTTTTGTCAAGTCTGCAGTACTATGTCCATGATATGTAAAAGTGCCTTCTCAGCAAATGATAACCCCTTTAGCTGGTCAGCATTAACCCATTAGTGGAAGGATTTGCCAACCACTATTACTTGAGCCAGTTAAAAACTTTTGCCTGTTCTATTAAACAAGAGCAAAGGTCAAATACATGTAGCAAAGGGGACACTGATCCCATCCTCTTCTGAAAATACACATGGTATGAACACAGACCTCTGTGTCAGCCCACTGCTAGTCTTAGCACTAAACACTCCTTGGTAACATTACAAAAAACCTGCTCCTTTCATGTTTTATTTGTCATGCTATTGTAATTGTTGCTGCACACAGTAACGTTAGAACTAGAACATTACCCTTCCTTTCCCAGAAACAGTACAGATCTGTACACGGCTGTTGCAACTGCATCTGTCATAAGTTGGCTGTTAGGCAGCATTACAAATGCCAAGTGCATTGTAGTATTTTTCACCTACAAGGCAGCACAATTATCAGACACCAATTTGGGATTATTCTGTTTCCCCACAAGAGGTGACATTCATGCTGTTCGGCACTCACTGGGATTACGACATGGCCTTAGCTTTTGCCAGCAGGTGCCTGGTGCCTTGCAATGCTGCTGACTTCTGCAGCAGGCATGGGAGAGCTGAGGGTGGCTGCAGAGCCTGCTGGGATCAAGCTCTATAACAGCAATGTCAAACTGCTGAACTTAATTGAAGGAGAAAGACATGTTGATTTAGAAACAGTGCAGGCAATGTCACATTTTTGTGGAGCTCTTAAGCACTTAGTCCTTTGGGAACCAGCTGTGGAGCTGTGGTCTGGATGCAGGTCCTGGCATACTGCAGATATTGAAGAGGGATAGGTTTCCTCCTTGCTAATATCTGTTTACCCCTGGTAAAAAGTTCCAGCAGATTTTTGTTTCTTGTTTATTTTGTTACAAATGTCTTTTAGGAAAGCAAATTTATTCATGCATCTGTGCTCTGGCTTTGACATATTGACTGGCAGTTTTCATTTTGCTTAGGTTGCCCCCACCCACTGTACTGTTTGGCATAAATAGATAAATACAGAAGAAACGTGTTTTGAGAAAAGAGAGGAGAAATTGCAGTGGTTTCAGTGAGGTGAAATGGCAAAGCTTGTCTGAAGTGAAGGGAAGCTCTTAGTGCTGTGCCAGTTCTACTGGAAAGATGCAATAGTGCTTGATATCAAGAAGCCTCATGTGCAAATTTGAGCTATTAGACTACAGACTTTCTGGCAACAGGGGTTTCTTTATGTTCCTGAAGGAGGCTGGTGTCTGGTATCTGAAACTGGTTGCTGAGACAGTAAAATGTCCTCTTTCTGATTTGAAAAGATACCTCTTGCCACCCTATGGACGCGGTGCCCACAACGTATCTTGCTATTGGACTGGATCCTAAGTGCTCAAGGGAAGCTTCTGTTTCCATGAACATTAATTTCTTTGCAGTGGCCAGGAGTGCCAGGTAGCAGGTCAGAGGGAATGCCATTGCAATAGTGTGTTTGAGGATTTCTCATGGCTGTGCTTCACCTTGGTTGAAAAGAAGGTCAACTCTTTGTCAAAGGGCACAACTGTATTTCACACCAGGTAGCTGAGTAACTATAGCAGAGTAACATGTGGTGACCAGAGTTGAAGTCCAGACAGAGGAATATAGTGGTGAGCTTTCCATCTTACAGAAGAAACCTTGCTGGTTTTCCCTTTCACCACAGGCTGACCAGTGGTCACAACAGCTCTCTGCTTCTCAGGCAAAAGTATTTGACAAAATCTTACGTCCTTACTGTGTGACTGATAGAGAAGCAGGAGTATTTCCCTTTCAAGTAATCCTAAAGTGTGTCATTACATGATGCAGAGCTACCCCATTACTCACTTTGTGAACCTTGCAAGATTTTGGATTTTTGGTGTGTGATTCATTCATCATGCCTCTAAGTCTATTCTAGCATAGGTAGAAGGGTATGTGAGAGGCTGAAAAATGGAAAACCGGATTTCTTATTGTCAAAGCTTAAAATGCAGGGTCAAAAGTTGCTGCCAGTGGTGAAAGACTGTATTTGTGTCTTTATTACAGTATGCTGATCCATCAGTGCTGGAGCATGCGGAGGCCAGTGTGACAGCCTTCGCAAAGCCGTACATCAAATCACTGGCACACATGAGTGCCTTTGGAAAAATGGTTTTGAAAAACTCACTTTCCCCTGGTGACACATTCAAATTCTGTGGAGAGATCACTGTAGATAAAAAGTAGATAAAGAAGATTGGTTGGAGTAGTGTGAAACTGGAAAAAATACTGCATAGTATGTTCAGGGTGATGGTTTATAGTGCATTAAGTAGACAAAGACCTCCCCTTGATTTCTTCCTCCCCCATTCACCATTACAGTACTATGGCATAATCAGAAGCCATAACAACCCATTCATTTCTAATTTGTTTGGAAAGAATACAACTGTACTTGTCAGGAAAAACTAGTCAGTGGAGTAGAATTTTGTTAAAAGCAAATGTTACTGTTTGGGAAAAAAGATTTGGCTTTGGGTCATGCTCTATAATCTTATGGGGAGATAAAAAGCAGTGTTCATTATGAGGAGATGTCCTGGGTTCAGCAGTAGCAGTCAGTTTTTCTCCTTCTTAGTAGCTGGTGCAGCTGTGCTCATTTTATTTTTTTTTCCCCTTCAACTCAAAAGTATGGTGAGGAGCACAAATAACTCTGTATGTCTCAGGGCAGCCAACCCAGGGGGATCTTGTTCGCTCCTGCTCAGCAAATACAAAAAGCCAAGGCAGAAGAACAGTGTATGAACATCACACCAATGAAGTCAATGAGAACAGACAATGCCAGAAGGACCTGAGGTCATTCTGGCCAGCTTGGTGTTTATTTGCCTCCAGCTCCTGTTTAAAATGATGTTACTGAGAACATGGATTTGCAGTGTGTTCCAAACCCAAGGGAGACAAGCAGTAAAAAGATTGCATATAGGCAGTGCAATGGGAGAAGTTTGGTGACTTAAGTAGTGAAATCATCTCACCACAAAACCAAAGCTAGCCTTGCTAGCCTGAGTGTGAAAGATTTTCCCAGTGGGCCCTGATACAGGTATCTGGGCCACCAGAGGTAGCCAGATACAGTGCTTTGGCAGTACCAGTTTCTATCTATCATGAGTTACAAAAACTGTTCCTTGACCATTACAGCCTGGAAAGCAGATAGGTGAGAGTGGACACTTGTTTCTTACAATGTGTAAAATGTGTCACATAAAGCTTGGAGCCTCTATTTGTTCTCCTCCATGAGACATTGCGAGGTTTGGAGACCCTGGTTTGCATATGTGCTTCTGTGAATCCCAGTGTGGATCTGCTCCTGGTGTAAATACAGTGAGTATAGAATTTATCATTATTCTCACATCAAATACTGCAGATCTGTGTCTCTGAATTGGTCTATTTCCTTGCATATCCTATAGCAAGAGCCAGACTATCCCAGTGATCCTGTCTGATGGAGGAGCATTAATTTGCACTTCCTGGGGACACAGACCACCGAACAAGAGGAATGTCTGTAACAGAGGAATTTTTATCAGAGCAGAACAGAAACAGATAACTACTTCAGATAACTATGGGCTAAAATATACAAGTGGTCTGTCACTGCATTGTATAGACTTGTTGAAAACTTGAGCTGTCACAAACAGCAACTGGTTTCAGGCTTTATATGATAGCATTGATAAAGACTATGTATCAATGAAGGGCTGTTAAACTGCAGAATCGTAAGAATTTCTCTCTCTCATATTCTCTTGACTTTTTTCTACCATTTGCTAATCCATAACTACTCTTTACATCCTAGTCCTTTCTGTTGCTGCAAATTATCCCTGTATAAAAATATCAGAAGAGGCAAATATAATGCTTTTCCTTCATTTGATCTTTTTAATGTGATTGTTCTCTCACATGGGTGGCTCTGTAGCACCAAATTTATGCTGGTAAAATGTGCATACATATAACATCCTAAGCTCATTCATGGTGGTAAGACCCAGAAACTTAAGCAGGATACGGGCCTTTCATATCTAGGTCACCAGTGTGCAAGTAAGTCACAAAGAAGTAGGTCAGTAAGGAGTGGAAATAGGTTATCCAATTGTAACATGGGGTGAGGGGTGCCAGTCCACTTCTTGGGTGCATTTCCAGAGCACAATAGCATCACAACTGACATTGACATTGACTGGTGTCCCCCCTGGCAATCTCTGTGGAGATGCCATGAAATAAATGGACAAGGAAACAAAATTACGCTTTCACATGGGAGAGGGCACACCCAGGTCTTGGTGCAGGCATACTGGGAGAGCAGCACATAGCCTGGCTGGTGAAGCTTTTGCTTTTCCATCCATTCTGTGCCTGATTAATGGACAGAAAAAGGACTTCATTTTCCAGGGCTTTGTTCTGACACATTTCATCAGCACTATCACTTGCGAATACATGTAAGACAAATAGTTTCATCCTATTATGTCAGAACAAATGGCAGCCTGCAGGCCTGATATTCTGCTCCATCATGCCACTTTTATGCTGGTGCAATTTTACTGAGCACTTACGAGCTCTACCAGACTAAAACCAGCACTACTCTGCATGAAGATGATGGGTCTTTATCTTCCAGAGGGTTGAAGATAAAGCTCCAAGCCCGATGCATTAATAGTAGTGCTCCTAAGCAAAGACTTGATGAGAAGTAGAGCCAGATACTGCACTTTGAAGCTAGGACATTTCTACAGCAAGGAGCAAGAAGACATAGTCATGGTATTTGTGCAGTAGTTGTGTTACAGCAAGTCCTGGTTTGGCTCTGCCAGGTTTCTATGCTTTGTGCTGGGAGGCGCATGTTACAGAAGGAACAAATGGCTTGTTCTCAGAGCTGTACAGGGCTGATGGCAATTCAGAGCAGTGTTGCCCCTCAGCTCTGGGTCTGTTTACCTCTCAGTCCTGAGTAAAAGCATTTCACAAACTGTTTGGAAGAAGGTACATCTGCAGTATCCATTCAGTGGTTTCTTTGTAAAGAAACAGCTGCTCAGAGTGAGGAGGAAAGGAAGCAAGAGAATACAAAGCAGATGCTATGTGGTGCTTTGTAAGAGCAAAGACTCTTGCAATCTGCTATTTAATTTATTCTTTGTTATGAGGGTCCTCCGAAATACCTGAGGATGATGAATGACTGGATTTGTTAAGTTGTTTCAGGTTTGTTCTGGTTTCCTAAGTTCCTGCAGGCTGGCCTCGTGAAGCCAGTGAACTCAAAGATGAGGATGAAATGGTCATACTGTTTCTCACCCACCTTATGAAGTCTCTTTGCTCATCTTCCAGTGTACTAACACCCCATCCATGCTGATTTAGATATAAAATCAAATTGAAAAGAGGAGGAGAGAAATGAAGACATACATTAACCCAAATAAATCAGACAAATTGTGTATGTTACCTTTGCCTCTCTCTGGGAATAGAGTCTGTGTTTATATCCTAGCTTTTAACTGAATTATCTTTAAGTACAAATGCATGTGAGCTCTAAGCCTTTCAACAGCTGCAATGAGCCCCAGCTCACTCATAAAGTCTTCTGTGACAGTTTGACAATAGAAATAACGGAGCAACACACGCAGAAGGGGGGAATGGCAGATGCCTTGTTAAGCAAAGACAAAATATATCACTACAGTGATCTCAGCTGAAAAAAAAATAATACCCTGAAAAGAAACCAGAGTGCTTTTAGGTCATTTTTTCATAGGAATTTCATCAATAACCATCCCTGTAATATCTGACTACTCCATTCTATAGTCTTTCCCTTGCTCTTTCTGCTTTGTCCTAGCCCTATCTTAAGCCCTTACAAACATCAGGCGCGCTACTATTATCTGCAGTTTCCTGGGTGCAGCATAACATGTGATCCAAGAACATCCTTCCTCTCCACTTCCCATCTCCATAGATAACAGTGCTTTGCAGGATTCATTTCAGTTATTATTCAGTGCTTCCAAAACCTCTGCTTTTTCCTTTGCTAGGAGCTGAAGACTGCTGGTATGTGTAATTTAGTGTGGTTTCCTTTGATTTATGAATTATCTGTTGTATTTGTTCTATGTAGTTCTTGCATGGTAGGGGAAAAAAAAAAGAAAGAACTCATCCCAGTGTAAGAAGAGAGTAGTCAAGCATGGCTGCTGGGAAATGGCTTGATTTATATAGGGGAGGTAAGCATTCTCAGAAACCTTAGTTAAGCAGCAGCATGCATCAATTCCTTTAAGACTTTTCCTGGAGAATAAATATTATGTTCTGTAACATATGTATATGAAGTAGATTTGAGGACATACAGTTGCTATTTAGTTCCAGATAGAAAATTTCAGAGCACTTAAATAGATCATGATCCCAATTCACTGTAAGGTAGGTAAGCAACAACAATCTTACTACCTTTTTTCTCTTCATCAGCTGTACTCTTCTTCATCAGCTGACTCAGGGAGTCATGGGCTGCAGCTATACTAGCTATTTAATGCCCAGGACCACTCTCTGGACTGAAGCCAACTGTATTCCTATTCTTTAATTCTCCTGCCCTCCAGAACAGGATGGCTGCACCCAAACTGCCTATGGGGAGTGGCACTTGACCTACCAAAAAGACAGTGGGCCAAACTATGGTGTCACAACCTAAAAAGGTGGTGTTAGCTGTAAATCAGATTATTCTGGTACTTAAGCACCTAAATTCACTGTCACTAATGTATAAGAAGGGCATTGTGTTGACACATTTGCAGGAAAACCCTAAGTGTGACTCTGAGTCACATTTCACTTATATTCACATTTCCATATAGCCTTTTTACAGTGCTCCTGCTCTAAGCAGAACTTCCTATTAGTCATCCAATTCAAACTAATCATCATGACAAAAGAAGTTTTCTGAGAAAGCAATGGCTTTTCATGGGCTGCTTGCTGTCCTAACATTTCAGGAGAGAGAACAAAACATATGGAAAAGAGGAAGAAGGGACAGACTGTAAGGAAACAAAACCAGGGAAATATATTGATTGCAGAGAAAGTTGACTCATCAAAGAGTCCTTGTCTCAGTATAATACTGTTTATTTTCTGATCAATCTAGGTTATTGGGTATTATTTATTGGACATTGGATAGTGAATATTGGATAGCAAGACAATTGTGAAGAAAGTTTCCTAGCAGGTGAGACTGGTTTTATGGCCCATTAAGCTGTTGCAGAATAACCATAAAGAGTACATTAAGTCAGTACCTTCAGTAAAGCACTGAAAGGCAGAGTTGCACCCTCACATGTGCATATTTCACACACTTACACCCCACCCTTTTTCATTAAAGGCATTTGTGCATGCAATTTCCTTGTACTGAGGAAAGAGTACATATTAAGCATGCAGTGAGCCAAGGGAAGGGCAGTAATATTGCAAGCCGGTACAGGGGAACCTCAATAGGCAAGGGAAACTTTGAACTTCAGCAGCCATTTCAAGTCAGAATTATGGGGGGGTTAAAAAAAAATACTTTAGACGGACACTCCTTATGCGGTTTTACAAGGTGAGAGAATAAGCAGGGTATGCAATACACACACAATCAGGCCTACATAGTTCTCTACCACCATGCAATAATTCACTGGAAATCCACAGATTCATTTTTTCTTTTTTAGTTGCTAGTACCCTCATAGGTTTTAAGAGTAACAAGAATTGACCAAGAATAATGATGTTATTGAACTAACCTGTGCATACCAGGACAACAGAAAAAAAATCCTAACTAAGCAAATAAAATTTTTTATTAGGTTTTCATTAAAGACTTTTGCTACATCCTTCTGGTGGGCTATACAGTATATTGCTTGGGCAAAGAAAGGAACTGATTCAAGCCCCCTAAGGTCAGCAATTCTAGGTTGCTCAGTTTCTCTTCACACCATTTCTGAGTCAGCTCCATCTCTGTCCAAATATATATTGGCATGACTTTTTATACCACTTATGGGGGTATAGACAGTCATATGCTGGAATGCATCAAAAAGAGTGTGTCCAGCAGGTAGAGTAAGGTGATTCTGCTCCTCTACTCTGCTTTCATGAGATCCCACTTGGATCTGTGTTCAGCTTTGGGACCCCCAACACAAGAGGGATGTGGAGCAAGTTCAGAGAAAGCCCAGAAATACTCTTTGAAGGCTGGAGCACCTCTCCTGTGAAGAGAGGCTGAGAGACCTGGGCTTGTTCAGCCTGAAGAAGACTTCAGGGAGACCTTAGAGCAACTTCCAGTACCTAAAGAGGGCCTGCAAGAAATCTGGAGAGGGACTTTTTACAAGGGCATGTAGGGATGGGACAAGGGGAAATGGCTTTAAACCGGAAGAGGGGAGATTTAGCTTAGACATTAGGGAAGAATTCTTCACTGTGAGGATGGTGAGACACTGGCACAGGTTGCCTAGAGAAGTTGTGGCTGCCTCATACCTGGAAGTGTTCAAGGCCAGTTTGGATGGAGCTTTGAGCAACCTGGTCTAGTGGAAGGTGTTGCTGCCCATGATTACTGGGGTTAGAACCAGATGATCTTTAAGGGCCCTGCCATCCCAAACCATTCTATAATTCTATGAAGTTATATATTTGGGAAGGACCTTTCCTGTTATTGATGTGACACAATCAGAAATCTGCTGTGTGATCACAAATTGCACACAAATCTTGGAGGTCTTTATTTGTAAGAGCTTAGGTAACAGTTTGCAACACTGTCCTCTTGAGGCTTGGAAAAATCCTGATCACTTAGTCCCAGTATCTGCATTTGTAAAGAAAGGTTGGTTGTATTCACCTTGTAGCTGCAACAGTATCGTGACAACCATTTATTCAGTGTTTGCAAAAGGATCTGATAATGAAATATACTCAAGACTGCTTGTGTCCTGTGTATAAAGCATTAGATTGTCTTAATACAGCATTAAAAGGCTGCCTATCTCCAGGGACTGTTCCCCCTAGATGTAATGCACACCTGTAAAAAGAATGTGCAGAAAGCACACTTAGACTCCCTGTTTTTCATAACTGCCTCAAAAGCATGAGGTCCACCAGTGAGAAAAAGCAAAGGCTCTCATCAGGCACAAATAGGTAGAGATGCCATATATTTGTTTTCTACTCCTCAACATCTCCCACCATTTGTGTTTTATCTCCAGAAATGCTCAAAGGCTGTAGCTGGGGTCTTCTGAAGACAAAGCTAACAAGCCTTTGCTGTTCTCAGTTCAGGGACTGTACCCTTGAGGAAGCTGGCACTGACACACTTGGTGTTTCAGTCATTGCTTCAAGCTGTGCCGTGTCAAACCAAACTTTGCTCATGTGTTGAAAATGTGTTCAAACCAGTTAGTTCCCCCTGAAACCATTCAGAGCCACACAGAGGGGAGGTCTTGAAAAAAATCCCCAACAAAACACCACTAGATACATCTGAATATTGATATATCTCTTTCTATATATATCTGTATATATAGATCTTGGTACTTATACATATTACTATTTATATATTTATATGTGTATGTAATTATGAACAATCCTCTTGAGAACTGAACAGAAGGAAAGCCTAACTTTCATGATGAAGTGAGCAACATACAGTCATGTGACGGATAGTTTATTTTCACTATGTGAGTCTGAGAGAGCAGGGGGGAAAAAAAAGAGTAAAAACCCCAAGGGGTCTAAACTGCTCCTGAGTTTTGAAGTCAAGCCAAGATATTGAGGCTGGTGCTTTTCAAGAGCTTCTAAAGCACATACAAGATGGAAAATGAGACACATAGTTAAATCTTGACAGTTTTTTTTTTCAACAAATGCAGATACTAGCTGCAGTGATGAGGCTCTGTTGTACTCTCACTGTAAACTTTGTCATATTTTCCTGCATTTATTCCCACTTCCCCAAACTGTATGAACCTTTTGTGTCCCCATTGCCTCTTCATCCCTGTATCACAAACAGCTCCCTCAGGTCAATTCTCCCCTACCTCCATCTCCTTCACAAGTCTTCCACCTTTACTTATCCCAGCAACTGAGCAGAAAGCAGTGTGCTCTGTGGCTTTTCCAGAAGCCATGCAGAAATTGATGCTTTGGCAGCCATCTACATTAGTGCTAACTGGCCAACTGTTTCTCCTAAATCCCTCTAGAGCAAACCAAATGGCAATGACTGTCTTTCCATCACCAACAGCATTAATGTGGCCACTTCTCTATCTCCTTAACAGATTCACATTAAATGTAGGCAGCTTTGAGATCTCTTTCACTACATTTGCTTGAAACTGATTAAAGTTCAAAAGGTATTGCATATAGCAGCATTGATGATGAGGAAAACTAATGGACAGGCAATAGACAGCAGTTCACGTAAGTCTAGCTTCCTTAGGAACCAGACTGAAAGCAAATTAGGAATGTTTTATAAAACAAATCAAAACAAGTCCCTCACACACACCCCTCCCCCCATCTTCTTGCTTGTACTTTGTGGTTAACAGATCTGGGATTTATGCTGTTGTTGCAATGGGTCCTTTGTTACTGTGTACTTCATAATATAATAGTACCAAAGAGGGTTAGTGCCAGGAGATACGAGGTAAGTCTGTTGTCACATCAACTTCAATGCAGTCCAAGGGATATGATGCTGTGCTCTAATTAATACTGACTTCAAACACCTCAATCTCAAATTAACATGCTCAACTGACTTGTGGGTAAGATAAATATGAGGAATGTGTACTGTTCAGCCCTGGCCTGTGAGAACCATGAACAGGATGCAGTCCTTCTGGTTTTTTATTTGGCATCCAGACTCATAAGCAAAATACACCTCATGTAGACTTGTCCTTACTTTGTCCTCTGTCTCTGAAAGCCCTGTATGCTTGGCTTCAGCCCTCCCTCTCTCTAGCCGGACATGGTACTTATCTAATGTCCCTCTGGGTGTGCTTGGTGCTGCCCAAGCCCTGGGTGGAGCACTGCAGCAGTGACCTGCCTTCTCACCAACAAGCCCTCAAAGTGACCTGAATGACTCGCTCAGCCTTGCAGGAGCTCTGCTGGAATGCCACAGACCTAGTAGCGGTGCTCATTTCTACCATGCCAGGACAAGCAAGCTGCACCTTCATGCCAATGTTGATCTTTTCTCTCTTCTCACAAAGGGAATTCTTTCAAATCCTTCTCTCTGAGGAGGGATATGTCTGCTGTCTATAAATATGAGGAGGAAAACACCAGAAAAGAAATTTTATCTAGAATACATTATTTAATCAAGAAGAAATATTAACTGATAATGAATGCCTGTAACCTGGCTATTAAATGTTTCTAATTGACAGAGGAATGAGGTAATGAATGATTAGAACAGCAAAAGAGACAAAACCCTGGTAATTTAAGCTCAGTCAACATAAAGGGAAAACAAAAGGCAGTTACCTACCAAAGGTTTGTGTCTGTCAACATAGCAGTACCCTCTTTCCTAAACTCCTGGAGGCTGCTCTCATACCAACACCTCCTCCTGACTCAGATGCTGAAGCTCCAATTACCCAGCAAGTGTGAGCTGTGAGCCATTCTGTGCCAAACTATTCCCTTTGTGTAGAGACTGATGTGAGTAAAGGACCACAATGTCACCTAATGCAAGTGCTCAGTGCCATAAACTGCTATCTCTGCCATGGTCACAGGGCCTTCATTTGTGATACTAAGTATGATCCACTACTGCTGTTCAGGATGTGCTCTAATTACAGCATTGGCTGCAGCTTTCAGCTTGCCCCTAGTTTCCTACTAAACACTCCTCTTTGAACCCACCATCAGTCTCCATCTCCTGCCAGCTCCATACTTTAGGAAGTTCTTGTGCTGGCAAGGACTCCATCAAACTTTCCACCAGAATTATCCATATGCCTCTGTCTTCCTCTGAAAATCAAAAAGGAAATAGGTACTCAGATTTCATGGTGATGAAAACCCCTATAAAACCCCTAAGAAGGAAGGGAAACAGTCTGTCTTATACCAGCACTTAAAAGGCCTAAAATGACATCTACAGCATGAACCTAAGATGGAGGACCAGGAAAACTGGGTCTCTGCTTTGATTCTCAATTGTCTGCCTGGTGTAAATCAATGAAAGTCAGATCTGTGGGTCATACAGAGCTAGACCCTTGTTGTCTTGCTCCACAATTATCTGCAAAGTGACAGCAGAGACTAGCACAATCCTTTTAAAGGGTCTGTTCATCATCAGGATTTGATTATGAAAAATCTGCCTGCTGTAGAAACTTGTGGTCTGAAATTCAGTGATGCAGGCTTATTATGTAAAGGCATACCAGCTTGCCTCTCAGACATGTAATGCTGTCCCTTTCCTCTGCTCAAGCACTCAAGCAAACTGCTGGCAAACAGAAGTAATAAGTCACTGATGGGGAGCTTTGAGTCCAAATGCTACAGCATATAGGGAAGAGCAATAGCGTAATTTTCTTTTTCAAGGAAGAAGTTCAGCCATCTATACCAGGTTAAACTAGGACATGCGGCATGTCTAGAAGTCTTCTAATATGTTCAGTCTTACATCTCTTGGCCCATGTCTGTATCTGGCTAGGATGTTTTGGTTTGGGTTTTTTTTTTGTGTAAGTAGCCACTAGCTTTGAGATGCATACAGCCTTCTACTTCACATGTACAAGCGGTCAGAGTGTGCACAACACTTTTCCTACTATTTGCATTTCATGTGCTAATAAGGTTCAGAGACAGTTCTTGCATGAGAGGCCTCCAAAGAAACCCTGTGTGTGTGCTCCACGGCTTAAGTTGGCATTTTAGGGCTGGACTCCAGATGACATCTTGGCTCAAGACAACATGTAGGCACATGCTTCAGTCTGTTTAAACCTTTAACCTAATTAGAACACACCCATTCTTTTTTGAGCCAGCAGTGAATCGATGCAAAAACCAAGTCACAACTGCCTGGCTCTGCCATGGCTGTGAGTGCTGGGACAGACAGGAAGGTGGGATGAAAACCATGCAAACGAGTGACAATATTACATGTTTTACTGTGCCTCAAAGTTCATGCCAAAAGTCTGGGCCAGACAGTGTTGATTGTACAGAGAAGTGAGACCTTGTTCTAGTTAGTTTACAAAGCCATGTCTATATGAAGAAAAATATTTTTAAGGAAGCATTGATTATGCATTTTCAACTAATACGTTAAATATGCTTTGGCACCTATTGAGGGCTCAAAGGAAAACTGATCTGCAATCATTAGTCATATGACATTGCTTATATGTTTTCTTTGTAGATGATAAACACGGCTCTGAAATTGCAAGGAAGAAAGTACAAATGCAAAAGTTCCTATAAGCAGCATGCTTGTTTTAGAAAGTTAGTGTATAAAAAAGTATCAGTTTACTGTGTAGTAAATCTGCTCCCTCATTTGATTTGGAGCCATGTCTGCTGCTACCAAGGGAGAAAGGGGAGATTACCCTTTTATTTTTCCTAGCAGTAAGGGACTATTCAGTAAGCAGAATTCACAAGAGAACAGGACTTATGTACTGCCTACTGTAACAACACCTAAATGAAGTAATGCAGAACATAGTCCCTCATAAGAGCTGTTTTGTCGGTTGGTATTCGTTAATACAATAAGGCAAGTGGAGAGTCTGTAAACACCCTGCTGTGGAAGATAAGATATGTTGTGACTCTGGTATCTTTTCTACCAGTGATGGTATCAGTGTTAGCAAAAGCATTGGTCTCTTTTTGGTTAGGAAAGGGGTTGTGTCAGCAGTCCTGGCAGTTCTGCCACTTCTAACTTGTGATAAAAGCTTGAGAAAGACTTTGATATGGAGTCCCACCACTCATCACCCCATCAATGTTTTGAGAATGTAAGTATGTGCTAAACCCCAGAGTTTTGGTACCTCAAAGTGAAATTGGTATCTCTAAGTGAAACTATTATCTTGAAGGAGCTGAGGGGCCAGGCTTTGCCTTGCACAGAGGGAGCTTTGTGGAAACCGTGAGCTTTTGGAAACTGAAACTAGGCACAACTTTTTGTTTTCCAGAGGCAGTTGTTTCCTTGTCTTCCCCCTCTGTTGGTGTCTAAGAAGCCAAACAACCTTCATCAGAGAATGCACTCATGTTAACAGTCATCTTTGGAAAGAAAATGTTTCTTTTGGGGCCTAAGGTCAATCTGGTTTAATTCAGTATAAAACCACATTGGCTTTACAGACTTCAGACAAGGGTGATTTGATGTACCAGAAAAATGCGAGCATCCCCAACTGGCCTCAGAGCACCTGTTTGCTGAAGACTTTGGCCAGGGTGTTTTCTGTGCCTGTGATGATGGGTGTTAGAGGAGGCAAGGACCTGACAGGATAGGTTAGCCTCTCCCACTCAAGGGATTCTGACTCCAGGGGATCATGCAGGGGGGACTTTGAGAGGCTCCATGCATGCTTCACTATGCACCACTCCCTGACTGTCCTGGCTGGTGTGATGGCTAAAGGACAGAGAAAACACTTTTTGTTCTTGTATAGTTTGCATGCAATAACGGCCATGGGCTCTGAAATAATGTAAGACTGGTGATAAGCTAAGCCTTGCACACAGCGGGGTGAGCACACGGGAGGAGGTGCTGTGCTTGCAGGAACTGCAAGAGACTTTAAATGAAGATCAGCAGAAATTAGCCCACGTACTGATTATTTTAAAGACCACAATGCCATTGCTTTCATTTGTATCTGGTATAGTCCCAGATACCTACTCACATGGAAAATATTAACAGAGAATAATGCCATGGCCAAGAGCCTTGTCTGAAGTCAGTCTTGCACAGGGACGTAAACAAGAGGGGTTTAAGGAGCTTGGATCTCTGCTGCTCATTTTGGTTTTGAGCCCATCAGGTCCCTCATTCAATTTTAAGCTTTTTCTGCCATTTTTAAAGTGGTAAATCTGCAGAAAAGCTGCCTATTTTTACATCACTTTTTAAGACAGATGCCTTCAGTTCTTTATGTGTAATATCTTGAATTAAACTCTACATCAGCTATTTGAGCAATCCATAACTTCTTCCTTAGTAATTAATAAAAAATACTTGGTGAGTGGGGCAACCTAAGTATTTTTAATCTCAAATTGTCCCATCTCAACATCTTACAGCTTAAAAGACTGCAGATATTACTCAGCCGGCCTCTCAGCTCCACAGCTATGGAAGCTCTGGCCCTTTCTGCACCTGAGCCAGGACTGGAAGGTCTTCTGGGGTTTGGATGTGCTTTGAATTGCTTTGTCTTCCTGCTGAAAGCTTCTGGCTGGTAAAGCCCAGTCCTGCTGATGCCAGTGAGTCCAATGCAGGTTTCAGCAGAGATCTTCTAGATGATGAGCATGGCTCTAACAGAACTTTTATCTAAGTTTTATGCCCTTATCTGTTTTCCTCTGTGTATGCTTATGCTCGTATCAAATATTTAATTTTATCTTTGTGGATTTTTTCATAAATTATTTTTGAAATAACATTTTTCCTTTCAATGCCTAAGATCAAAATATTGACATATGTGTATATTTTTACCTATATAGTATACAGAGAGTGATAAATAAGTTTTCATAATTCATTTTTGATGGGGAAAAATGCATAAAGGAGGAAGGTTTTGCATTAACAAATTGGAAATTACAAAGGAATTTATACAGCATCCCATCCACAGACATCTGTGTTTCGAAGTTGCTTTTTTTCTTAAGAATTTTTAGAGTGCTCTGTCAGCTTTGGACATCTCTCTTTTAACATTTAAAAATATTTTGAGTCTGAACATATGTTTAAGAAAATAATTTTGAAATTACAATTCTGCAGGACTGGTAAACTTACTTATCCTTTGTAGTACTTGTATTAGTGTGGTTAACTGACTTTGCTAATGTGTCGGTACAGTCAGTAATTCCAATACAACTTTTTAAAGTATCTTTGTTAATACAGATGCATAAAGGCCAGCCAGTAGAGGGCACAGAAGCCAAAACACTGTTTTGGTTATGTTAAGTTTGGCTATTGGACACAGGCATTTTTAACTAAGTGTGTTTGTGTATGTGTGCATGTGTGTGCATGCAAAGAGTAGAAAAGAAACATTTTCATATTCTTTAATTTACCTTTGCTAATTTACTCAGTGAAAACGTGTTCTGTCTTAATTACAAACACTCTAAAGAGACTGTTTCATTAGCTATGTTGAAAGAAAGTATATTTACAGAAGATATATAGCATTGCCCATCTGATGATTTACATCATGTATGCAATTTTCCAATAGCAGAGCTAGAAACTGCCTGTGTGCTTCCATACTGTACTGACAAGAAGAGCAGGGGCAATAGAAAGGATCCCAAATATTTAAGGAGTCCCAGGCTCCTGAGTGGCACAATACCATGATTTTATGAGTTGCTATTTAGGGAATAGCCAGCTCCACAGTCTTTACCCCTTGTGCTGTGGATGTGAGGCCCCCAGAGGAACAGGCAGAGGTAGATGACTGTCGCAGTTGGATGGAACATGGATGGCTGCCAGAGAGCAGAGAACAAAAGTAAAGCAGATGCCCAGCAGCCAGACATGCAGAGAGGTCAGGAGGGGACAGATAAAGGATTTTACTACTTAAAACAGGGAGAGAGAGACACTTGGAGGACACGAAGGAACACCAATCACTGAGAGAAAATCCATGCAAGCACTGACTCAGTCAGACACTCTGCTCCGCAGCAAACCAAAGGGAAGAGGATTAAAGAGGTAGTTAAGAGTGAAGAAACATCTAACACCCTTGTGGGGGGAAACCAAGGAATATAGGGGACAAAGTGGAGACTGAATAACCTTACAAAACCAGCACTTTATTTGTACCTTAGGAACCTGGTATGCACCAGGAACAGCCACAGATGGCGTTCACTAAAGCCTACTTAGCCAGCACTGTCAGGTGAAGGCCCATCGGAAGTCCTTCAATAATCTTAAATGAGAATTAAGCTCCAAATCTCAAACTCTGGGTCCACATGAGGAACCAGACTGCTTTATAAGACCAGAGTGTTTCTACCTCTGTTTGGATTTTGACTAATCTCTATCTTTATTCATTGCTAAATTCCCATTTATCTCAATAGATATTTTGCTTGAGTTAGTCATTGGGTAAGGACTGAGCCTGAGACTGCAAAATATTGCAATATGTGAGTTAAGGGCTGAGCCTGAGACTGCAAAATATTGCAATATGTGAGTCTGCATTGGACATGATGTTTTCAAGAATTTTACCGGTGGTCTTCAGAGTAAATTTACAGTATGTAGCATCTGATGGTGATACTAGCTTTAAATATTTGTGACAGAGGATGAAAGTTTCTGGTATGACTCTTTCTTGAGTCTTTCGGTAGGCAACTGGTTCAGCATTTTTGGGAGAGTAAAGATTTCCCTTCCTGGAATACAGTACAAACTGAATTTACTACTAATATGAGTTCACTATAAACATAATCTAGTACAGCAGAACAAAGGTATAGGGCTCAGTGAGGCATTAATGACTCCATCACTACTTTCGCAGTGCAACCAACACCACAGATATTAGTATTATAAATGATACTCAGTTTGTTTTTAAATCCCTGGCTCCAAAGGTCATTTGAGTATGAGACAATTTCAAGCTTCCATTTTTTTAAAAGGTAAGTAGTTAACTCTTAGGCCTGTGAACGTAAAAACTGGAAACTTAACCCTGGCATGATCCTGAAAGTTCAAGAGCTAGCTGTTGAAGAACAAATAGTTGTTAAGGGCTTCCATATGGCTTTTCAGATTAATTTTTCAAATGCCATATTAGCAGTATTGCCCCTGATGGTCTCCAATAGCTAGCCATGAGTCTGTTCTTCTCCATCGCCCGCTCAGCTCACAGAGCTGACACCATAAATGCCAGCTGTAAATCTGTCCCTAGAGTCTTTACTGAGGGGTGGTGCATGTAAGCAGAGGAGCATAGGAATTCCCAAGGAGGAAAAGGTGATGTGAAAGAGGGCAAACACCCCAATCCCAAATTAAATGTCCTAATTATGTAACAGATACCCTTGTCCACACAGACATTGGTTAAACCGTAGTGTGGTGCAGATGGCTCCTCTGCAGAACTTTAAGCCAGACTCTTTCCAATCTGCACTGGAAAGTCTGCTGCTTTTTTTCTGAATGATAAACACGATGAAAGGGACTGTTTTTGACTGATAACTAGCCTGATACTTGCCTAATAAAAAATAGTTGTGTTTTAACAGTTCTTCAGTGTTCCTCTGCTTCCTTGTGTCAGTAATGATGACCAGGTATATTCCTAGGTATATAGAGACGTACTCCAGAGAGTACGTCTTACTTAAATATTCTCTGCAAGATCAGGAGAAACCATATCAGTGGGAGATGCTACTCAGTCTTAAAACTGTTTAGAGCTTTGTATTTTAAAAGCTCATAGTCACTGTACAGGTTGCTTTATTGAAATGACATAAAACCAGTTGGCTAAGCTAGTTTGTAGGGCAGGAGTGCTATCAGTACCCCTCACTGACAATACAGTTAGGCATCCTACTTCGCACAGGTAGTTTTATCTGACTGTAGGCACTGGCCAGAAGAGCCTCTTCTCTCCTGACACACTATGGTTCTGATGACTCTGTCTCTCACTAGATTACAGAAATGAGGTTTCAGGCATGAAGCCAGCAGAAAACTGCAACTAATACACTATTGCCTAAGAAGCCAAGCCTATCATGAACATACATACATCCTCTGCTTCTTACTTCAGCCTCCTGTAGAGATTCACTTGCATTCAGTTTTCCTACTCATGCAATGGACCTCTTTGTGGATAGGGCATAGCCTTCCTGGGGTGGGGGAAGACAAAACTTTGAGGGCTGGCTTTGGCATCAGAGCTCATAAATGCAACTTTCAGTAGGGAAGGTCGGTAAACAAAGCCAAATCAAAGGAAACAAAAACTGTCAGGGAAAAAAACCCAAACCAACTGACTACCTTCAAAGTAAAGCCCTCCTCCCCAAGCTCGCAACTCCCCTGGGGAGCAAATGACAGGGCTACCAACATAGCAACCCTCAATTATGTAATATGGAAGTGAACTGTGCTTGTATAGTGCAATAATAGTAATAAATGCATCAGAACTGAACCCATCAGACAATTGCAGGTGGTGCGCCTGCTCCTCTGTCCTCTTCGGACTAGGCTGGGCAGAGGCAGTGACCAGCCCTAGTTTTCCTCAACAGCTGCAAGAATTGCAACTGTGTTGCCAGAGCCGTTCTTTCCAATTCTCCTGCTGTGGAATCCCTCTGGGAATAGCTCTCTCAAAAAGAGAAACCTCTTCCACTAAAAACCTGCGTGGGGAAAAACCCGAGAGGTCTGAGGTTTAATTTCTCTTGCTGCTGTTTTAACCGGGTAGATAACTCGCAGTAAGTTTGTAAAGAAATGAAGACTAAAACGCAGAAGGGCTTGGTGAGGCAAATGGAGGAGGATGGGGCGGCAACGTCTGGATCCCGCACCCTTTGCTGGCCCTTGCAGGGACCCGGCGGGTGCAGGTGAGCACCCCCAGCCCTACCAGACGCACCCCGCCAGCCTCTCTGCCTGCCGAGCCGTACATGCAGGAACTCCGTGGTACCCGCGCGGGGCGGGGTCAGGTTGTGCTCCGGTCCGCCGTCGCCCTCGATGGAAGAGAAAGGGAGGGAGGGACTGACGGAGGGGGCGGGCAGTGTAAGTGCTGCCGTCGGGGTGAGGAGCAAAGTGAGGGTAGAAACTTGTCCGCCGGGAGTCGGGCGCGTCGAGAAGTCAAAGTCTTCGGCGCCGCGGAGCTCCGCACCCGCGGACAGGTAAGGTGGGAAGCGGCCGGGAGGCGGGTTGGCAGCCCCGGCAGGACCCGTCATCTGCATGTCTGTCTGTGGTGAAACTTGTCCTCCTGCGTGTTCACCTCTGTGGCTAGGAGCGGGTGACTCCGCGGCTGCGGGACGGTGTTCGGGGCTGAGCTCGTGCTCCGCGGGGAGCGGCCGCTCTGGCCTCCGACGCCGCCGAACAAAGAGCCGCGGGCGCGCATGGGTTCGGGTCCGGGTCCGGCGGGGAGCCTCTTCTCTGAGCGCTGAAGGAGGGGCCGCGGGGGGCTGCTGGCATCGAGTAGCGGCGATAGCCGCCGGAGCCCCATTCCCGAGCGCTCTCCCCACCCCAGCTGCTGCGGCCGGAGCCCATCAGCAGCACGCGGGACACCTGGGCTCCACCAGCGCCCCTGCAGAGGGTCTGGCGCTGCCCTATGCCTGTGCCCGGCGAGGGAATGCGATGCTTCTAGGGAGCCCCTCTCTATCAGAGGTACTCGTTACAACAGCGGGCTCAGGGGTTAGAGAAAACACAGATCAAAATTTCAGCAACACAAAAAATATTTGCTGTCACAGATCTCTGTTTATAGATGATTGGGGGTGGGGGGGTGGGGATGAGTTTTCAAAGTAAGAAGTGAAAAGTGAAATAGTGCAGTGAACACTGACGATTTCAAAGGTCAGGTTAGTGGAAGTAGTTTTAAGGCTCGTGAAGATGATTTTTGGATTATTTTTGTACCGAGTTTTAATAACGTGGAGTAAATTTTGCTTTTCTGTATGTCTGCAGGGCTCTTGTCATTTCCCAAGAGAGCTGTGTGTGTGAATCCAAGGGCCCCACGCTGGGCTCCCTCTGCATCCAGAACTCCGACTGAAATTAATTTAGCGTTTTAAGTTTGCAGTGGGATTGATGGTCATTTTCTTTAATCAGCTTTCAGTAAAGCTATACAAGAAAATCCCACTGAAACTGTTGGGATATCTTTGTATATGCAAAAAACGTGAAAGGAAACCAGTACTTTGTCTGACCTTTTTTTATCTAACTTTACTTAAAATAATGTGCTTTTATGTTTTTGGCATGAGTGAAACTTACAATCTTGCAAATATTTTGCTATGGATATGGGTTTACTTCTGTGCTTGATCCCTGTGGGAGGCATTGGCTGGTCCCAGAGAGGCTGCTCTCTGTAGTGGGAGAAATGCAGACATTTTGCTCTGAATGCTTTTGCACTAGGATGAGCTGCTGTGATCCCATTGCACCCTCTCTCTGCCTTATGCCAGTTCATCTGACTCTGTGGAAAGCCACGTCTGGGAGCCAGTGTAGCAGAAACTTAACCTAAACAAAGACGGGTGTTTTTCTGCTGTTTTTTTGAGCTTTGGCTTCCCATAGGAGCGTCTAGGAGAGCTGGGAGAGCCCCAGTGCCATGGAGAAAGAGCGTGGTGATATGGGATGGAAGGGAAAGGACCACCCTTATTGCTGCACTGTCAGCGATGGTCAGATGAGTGTAGCAGCGCTGAAACTACAATGCTGGGGGTACGATTATACATTGTCTGGTTCAGACTGGCATAACCTGGTGTCACCCTGGCAGCCCCTGCCTACCTCTGCCTCTTTCTCTGTTCATGCCAGCACAAACGCCTGTGCTACCCTGTGGTGAACTGGATATGGGCACTGAGTGAAAACCAGATTTAATTTTAACCTGGATCAGTTCCATTATTTGGTTCACTGGGGGTAAGAGAAGAGGAAAGAGGGTGTGGAAAAGATAAGGCTGCTTTTTTTAAGCTAGCAAAGCTTGATCTTGCTGCCAAAACTGCTTGTGGAGCTGCAGTGTGACTATAGGTGCTCCCAGCTGCCTTTACCCCCACCCTGCTTCCCCCAGGAGCCTGTCCAGTGATTTTCTGTGTAGCCTCGAGAGCCTTCCCTCCCCAGGTAAAAATGAGCCTTTGCAAATTAATTCATTAAGCATAATGGAGTAGTTTGTAACAGAAAAATTAAGCAAGTGCCCAGGTGTTTGCATAATTGTTGCTTTGGACAACAGTAAACGCACACAATGTGCAGGGTTTTATAAAAAGCATCTGAGTCCAGCTCTTGTTGGTTTTTGCTGTTCTTTGCAGTGTGTCTGTCTAGCACTTTATGTGCAGGGAGAGCTCAAAGTTTTACAGGCTGTCATGACACCTGTAGTAATAAAAAATTGTCACATGGGCTTGTGATAGGAATGGGTGCTGATCTGCTGTGAAATAAGCTGCATGTGTTTCTCAGTCCTGGAGCTGGTTGAAAAGTAGAAACTGGTTCCCAATGTAAGGCAGCAATGTTCTTGCTGCAGGAGCAGATGTAGAATCTGTCCTTTCCCTTCCTGATTATAACCATCCCAACATAACTCTTGTGCTTGCTCTAATGGGTCAGAGTCAGCTGACTCAGATCAGGTGTCTGGTAGAGCTGAAAATTAATGCCCACAATTGAAAAAAGCCTCAGTATACTGACTGAACTGCTTCTGTTACAACACTTGTAATAGCGTGGTGTGAAGAGAGGATGGGGAAGTCCATGGCCAGAGATGGAGGGTGCTGCGAGACCTCCCCATCTGTTCATAGTGGCAGTATAGTTTTAGATTATATTGACATTGCAGTTGCTCCTTCCAGTTCCCCTGATTGTAGTCCCTTTGAAAAGCTGCAAAAGGTATTCATGTGTTGCTCACATCCTGGGAAGAGCTCACTGTCTCACATTAGGCCCCTACTATGAGTATTCTGACTATCTGTAAGTAATAAGTGTTGCTGCAAGTGCAAATGATAATTAGTTCTTATAGCTGGTTTTCTACAGGAGAGAGGTAAGCTCTATGTTTGCATGCAGAGCTTGACGATATGATCTATGGCATTTGGGCACTCTTCCCCTTAGGTTATGGTTCAGCTTGTTGTGGGACTGACCGTGAGTTGGTTGAAGGACTGGTTTTTTTTGCTTTTAATAGCATATGTGCTTCTAAAGCCTGCATTTGTCAGTCAGATCTGAGTTCTTTCATGCTCAGCTGATGGTGTTACCACTAAGCACTGCTGAAGACCTCTGGGAATCATCTTCAATGAGATGCCTGCAAAGGGTGGCATGGGTCCTTGCCCACTGATGCACTGGAAATCTCACAGATGCGCTGGAACAGATTCAACTCAAAACTAGTTTTTGATAGGCACATTAATAAGCATCCTTCATGCTGCTGTGGAACATGCTTACAGATTGGCTGGGTTGCCATGCCATTTAGAGCCAAATGTAAGATTTGAATGGTGCCAAAGTAAAGTGCATTGCTTCTGAAAATGGAATAATAATAATATGATGATGATAATAATAATAATAATGGAAGGGAAAAGTTACAAATGTTTCTGTGTATGCTCTCAGATTCTCAGCAGGGTTATTTTTTTTTCTACCCTTTGTAAGTTGCAGTGACACAAAGTAATGCACTGGAAAAGTTCAGACAAATGCTACCAATGAGATTATATAATACAATAGCAAAGGAATTTATTATGAAGCCTGTTCATGATTCAAAGACTAAAGATTTTCCCTGGTGGATTGTGGACACTTTATAGCTTCTTCTCCCCTCCCAAAAGTGTATGTGTTGTATTGTGTAACCGCAGAAGTATATGCTTACTCCTCTTCAGCAAATGGTTTGTGAGGCCTTTAGTAGCAGTTGTAAAGCTTTGGATAGCATAGCTGAAAATAGGTTTTGCTGTTGGTGGTAATTAAAATGTGAACATTTCTCTGGGCTCTATTTCTTGTGGACCATGATTAAATATAGGAACGTCTAGATTTAGAAGTGCTTCTATTGTCTATGATGCTGAGATAACGATTTCCTAGGTGATCTCGCTGCCTTCTTTCTCTCTTTACAATTGTCTGCTTCTTTATTTTAAAATGAATTATTTGAAGAAGAGTAGTAAGAGTGAAAAAGAGTAGTAAGAGTAAAAAAGGGCAGTAAGAGTAAAAAAGGGCTTGTGTGTGGTTTTGTTTTGTCACATTTGCCACTGAATCAAATATGTTGTGATACGCAGTTTGCAAAGCAAATAAGTGATATTGAGAAGCCTTTAAAGTTTTGAGGTCATGAGGAAGATCACAGCAAAGGAAGCAAGTTTGCTTTGCTTTACATGCAATTCTTATCACTCATCTTTAATTTTTCATTCTTTTCATGGTTTGTCCTAGTTTTTTTTTTTTTCTTTGTTTCTTCTTTAGTATAGGGTTTCTTACTTCTAGGATGTATGTGCTTGTATCCCAAACACCAGGGGGGAAGCATGTTTCTCTGCAAAAAAAAAATGGTAGCATCCCAAGGGATGAAGGGTGAGAATTAAACCCTCACCAGGTGCTCACCTGCTGAGTAAACAGTGTCTTCTCTGTTGTGGGTGCTTGGTACCTTGCTGTTGGCATTGAATCAGCTTGTGCCTGGGTACAGTGTCATGGGACAGTGATTTGGCTCCCCTTTGCTCACCTGTGAGCTCCTTTTCCCTGCACGATGCTCTGGCTGTGTTGGAGAGCCATGGGGTTACGCAGTTGCCCACTGCTCACATGTCCATAGCCTGTCAAACTACATGAAGGTGATGAAGGAGTGCGGCTGCCACATGCCAGCATGCCAGTGAGCTGGAGAGAGTCTTGATTTTTGAGGGTACCAGAATGGCCCTTGGCTGCCTTGTCACCTGGTTGTGCTGTGTCCTTTGCTAATGTGGTTTCCTACTTGCTGGCCTGCATCTTAATGGAGTTCTTCAACCACACTAAATGATTGTAATAACTTTTGCCTGTCTAGACAGGGCCTTACTGTGTCTGATTAGAACCCAGCCTTGTGGCGTGCATCGCTGCCTGTTTCTTATAAATGCGATGAAGGAGAAAAAAAAGTGCATGTTAATAATGCTTAGTCTGTTTTCTTGCTTTGCAGTGTTAGTATAAAATGTTTATAGATGTTTACTTTTTTGCCTGGAGGACAACAGTTTTAGTCAAATGTCCTCTAGGATGCGATTTAGAAGCAAACTCCATATCTCCCCTTAGGAAGGAAAAGACAAATATTCTCACTGAGGATATTTATTGGGCCTCCACTGAGGTCAGTTGCAGAAGTTTGTTGTTCACTCAATTCAGTAACTTTTTCTCATTTCACTGAATCATTAATAAAAATTAAAAGCAGGAAAACTTCTTGGTGCTTATTTTTCTTCATTACTGCTTTTTGGAAGTGAAAGAAGCTGAATTTTACTGTATCGCTCTTGATATTTAAGCCTCATAAAGGGAAGGTTGTACAGAATAGATTTCTACTGTATTTTTAATTTAGGCTTTTTTTTTGTTTGTTTGTTTTTTGTTTTTTTTTTCAATTGTTGTTGGGTTTTAGAGAAACCAGTCTTTAAAAAAATACAGAGTTTGAGACAAATTTAGTAGGCAATAGGGTCTGTCTTGTCTTTTTCTTCCATGCCTTCCCAGAAAAGAAAGATTTGGATCTTAAAGTCTCTTAATTAAAAAGATAAAACATCTCAGGGGATGAAACAGATTTCTAGTTTTGATTCAAAAAGTAAATCAGACGGTACACACAACATGCATGCTTTTCAGTAGCTCTTGTACGTGTTTTAAACCCTGTATCACAGTTATGACTGCTTCTGTTTTCCTTATACTGTTAGGATGGATTTAGACTTAACGAAGAAAGGAAACATGTCAAAAAGGTTAGCAGACCCTTCTGATGTCCCACAGGAGTGGGAAGAAAACTACATTTTTTGGAGCTGGGGGAAGCAGACACAGCTTGGCTTGTGTGCAATGCCTGCCCAGAGGAAATTCCGACTTTATAGCGAGAGAGTGGCCAAGGACTAGAGCATATTATTCTAATTAAATCATTTAGATTGCATCATTGTCATTTGAAAGGCTCTATGCATCTTCTCCAAGTATAAAAGTGAGAGTTATAGACCTGTTCTGCAGGGACGCTGTGAAGAGTTTGGATACTTAAATGCCAGAATTCCTTCTTCAGTTGATGCTGTGAAGTTTAAATTGCTGATTTGTTTTGATATTAGTCACTTGAAAATATACTTAGAAGCTATTATCTTTTCAGAGGTAGGAGGCCTATTTATATGTATATGAGGAATTAGTTTGCCTTATGAAGCACCATAATATTAATAAAATAGCTTTTAAAATGAAACACTAAATGCAGCTGTATAAAAAATAGGACATTCACTTTGCATTCTAGTTAAAGAAACCAGTCTAATGCAGAAAGGCTGAGTCCTGGATCTGGAGCTGATGTTGCTGTAGCCATGCTCCTACCACAGAGTGTTCCTTTAGGCCAGTTGGTGCAGATTTTATCTTGACTGCCCATAAATGCAACCTGCTCACAGATACAGAGAGATTGTGCTTTAACGCAATGGTGGTACCAATAATTAGTGTATAATTATCATGACTTCTAATAGTGTGAGATATTTGGCAGTGTTAATTCCCTTTAATTAACTTGTGTGATCATTGTGTATATGACAGCAGAAAGAAGAGAAACTTGAACCATTAAGATTACCGTTGTTTGGACTATAAAGCCTGTTAAGTAATTACAAACTTTCAAGCTTTACCAACTAACTGCAAGGCATCTTGTTTGAAAAGAAACTGTTAAAATTCTTTACTTTTTTTCTGTGGTTTTAAACCAACAAGAATGTTTTATTTGAACTAATTTTTTTATTATATATTCCCATTTATCAGATCTCGAGGGAGAGAATATTTGCTTAAAGATGTTCAAGTTTTCAGATAAGTAATACATTGCTTAGTTTCAGGAGTTTCATTCTAAACTAATTAAGTTGAAATCATCAATGAATACATGCCTATGTTGGGTTGACTTGCTCTGAATGTGAGCTTTCAAAAATTGTTCAGGTTGTGATTAATTTGATCCTCACGCTTCTTTCATTCAAATTGTATGACAGCTGATGTTCAGCTCCATCCCACTGCTCACCAGGAGGCATAACTGGATTCAGTTTGAAAGGATTCTGCTTCCATGAGCTTTCATTTCTTGTTGCCAAAAAAATGTATGATCTGACTCTATAAACCCCTCTAGTTGTCTATCATATTCATCTGCTGGTGGAAGATTAGGGTATGTGGGAGGTACCTGCTCCTGCTTTTTATTCTCCATGTTATCTTTAACTCAGCGTCAGCTTTTGAGGAAGGTGTTAAAACAGGGAAGGAAATTCTCAGGTGGCTGTATACATGCAAGCAAGAGGGCATATTGTCTTATGAAGTCCAGTGAGTTTTTCTAACACTTTGATGATGCTCAAAAATGATGGCAGTTTGTTATTTCTGTAGGAGGAATACATTTGTTCATTTAATTGCATCATGCTTTTTGCATGCAAGCTTTGAAGTTCCAGTTATGATAGTACTGGTGCTAAGGCCAGAAACCAATTTTGGAAGAGATCTCTTGTTTGAGATTACTTTTCACTGACAAAATAAATCAGTGTTGCCTGACCACAGTGATTTCAGTGTAGTTATTTATCCACATAACTGTGGTCCCCATTTGGCATATTGTACCTTTAAAATCCTTTGTATGTGAAAAATGTTAAACAGTGCTAAGTGCTATTATGTTCTTGCATTATCACAAAGCACAAATACCACCTGAAAAGCTGTTATGAATAATTATAAGTGGTTTTCTTTTTTTAATAGTGCAATTACTTTTGCCCACTTTTCTTTTTCTTTAACTCTTTCTTTGTGTGGGTTTTTGTGACCTCATGTTCATGGTCTTGCTATGAATTTTTCTTGCTATGAATTTTCTCCCTTGGTATGTTTTATTTGGTGAGAGTATCTGTTTATATAGTGCCAATAAACATATTGGACATTTGATAAAAGAAGATGCTGCTAGCAGACAGCATAGTCTAAAAATATCCCTCAAAGATAATATAGATTGCAAGCGGTACTAGAGATTGAACAAGGGTTTAGCTTTCATATCATGGCTGTGATTTTTATATTTTGCAATTACTCTGCAGGCTTCTGGTTTTCTCTGCATCAGTGATTTACTTGTCTCAAGCCAGGTCAAGGCCAACACAACATTACTAAGATTATTCAGGTTTGTCTTCAGACTGGCAAAGTGATAAAACTATTATTTTAAAATTTGCAATTGAGTTGACATTTCAGGGGCATAAAATGATGTGAACTTTGATTCTTGGCAATCATGATGTAGGCTACTGATGTGTGTTGACACTCCCTTCTTGTTGAGCAGATTTGTTATAGTTGGCATATTATTGTTAATAGCTCTCAAATTCCTAACAGTAGTCCTGTCCTACCTTTGCTCTCATTATTAACAACCCATTCCTACGCTGGCAGCAGGCAGGGAAATTGTAGGATAGTGGGCAGTGAACTGTTATATCAGCCATTTGAAAGTGTGCAGTAGATAGCAGCAAGGCCTAATTAACAGCTCAAATTGTGCCATTGGGAAGCATCTACACGTACAGAGGAGTCTTGCAGTCTGCTCAGGGTTGCCTTGATTATTTTACTGGGTAGTGTGGATGCTTGAACCCCAGTAAAAAATACTGTGTAACTGATTACTTCTCCAGAATCAAGCCCTTAATAGCCATCACAAATACTTAAATGCAGTGTGTCTTCCTAAAGACCAGGTCAGCTGAAGTTTAAATTCAGTTAATGAAATCTGTGTTCTATTTTTTTTCTTCCTTTTTTTTCTGTCTGGTCCAAACAGAAATAAAAGGAGAGTTGTGCTGCTTTTTCCACTACTGAGAGAGAATTCATCAGAGCACCTATCTGAACTGAAGTCAGTCCATGTTGGTTGCTTTTAAACTCTGACTCATGGACTTCCTTTCATCAGCAGTAAAGGCTTTACCTTTTTACCTACCCTCTGTTATTATGAGCAAACTACTTTTTTTGTTGTTGTTGTTGTTGTTTTTGTCTGAGTTACTGATGTGAGCCTCAAACTGTAATGAAATGACAAAACGAATATACAACAAAATAGGAAACTTGGGACCAGTGTTCATAAACTGCTTTATTTGCTGAGGTGGAGCTCGGGTGTCACTTGAAGAGTGTTTGTTTCCTGAATTAATGAGTAGTGAAAGATGGGTGTTAGTATTTTCTACCATTCTAAGGTGATGAGGTCTTCTTTATTTTGTGAGGTACTAGAAGGTCCTCAGAAGAAAGTTATGAGATGCACGTATTGTTGTTTAATCTTCGTATTGAAGTATGCAACAATATTATTATCACTACTGCCTAATGAACGAAAAAAAAGAGCTGAGTGTTACAGTAGCATATTTGATGCTTAACAATTAATTATAGCATTAATTGTTAAAAACTACCTTAAGGTAGTTTTTTCCTAAGTGTTGTGCTATTTTGTAACACTACCAAACCTGGGTCTTTGAGAAATGTTTTTCCTTTACCTTTTTTTCTCTGTTGGGAGATACCTTCTAGACATCCTCTTTCTCCCCTCTATTTCTTTTGGATCCTGACAGCTGCTACATTTGGTCATGGAAAAGACATTTCCCATAGTGGAGAACTACATTAGAAAAACAAATCACTGAACAGTTGTGGTTCTCTTGTTTGACAGTTTATGGAGCAAAGGCTGGCTATGCACCATTTAGCGTTCTCCAAGACAAAGTACCCACACAGTGCTGCCAATTTCATTAGAGAGCTACACCAGCTACTTTTAAAATTTGGTCCTGTTTACATAGGAATTTTAGTTTTACTACCATACCCATCAAAAGGTTATTGTCTGGACACAGAGAGTCAACTGTTTTTAGCAAATCTGCCTATAAATCTAAGTAACCAGTAATTAAATGGAAGTCTGAATACCAGGCAAGGAATAAAATTGAGGGTCTCTCTGTGGATTACAAGGTTATGTTTACCATGGGCTGGTTTTAAGCACCAATCAGCCAAAAAATAAATTGTAATTCATCATTAGGACCTACCTTTCCAAGAACCTCAAAGTTAAATTTCAGCAAAAGGTGAGAGATGACTCAAGGAACAAAATGGTCACCATGAAGTGATGTGTTTTTTTTCCTATCAAGGAGGGGTAGCTGGAATTGCTGCTGCTTTTCCAGTTCATGGAACACACGTGGGAATAACCGCTGGGTGCTTGGGGATGGTGTCTGGAAAACCACATCCAAAAGCTTTGCTGTTTTCTCTGTCACAGCATAAGCCTCATACTGGTCATCCATATCTATTTGCTTTTTCCCTTCCGTCCCATTTCCATGGCCCAAGATCCACAACAGGACCTCAGCAGGTTGAGAAGCAGGGTACAGAGTTCACATACTATACACATGAATTATATGTCCACAGTGTATCATGCTTTGCCAGAATCTGTCTATAGCCAAGACATAATGTATAGTAACACATTTTTAATGAGGAACATGCATCTGTTACACGTTTAGCAGAGGATATTTCTGGAGCAGTGTTAAGAAAATGTGCTTTGGTTTTACAGTCCCATATCTCTCTGTCTGTCTGTAGAGATGTCATTTTTGAATCAAAGACCAGACGCAAGGGCTTTCAAAGGCTGGAAGTCTTAAAGCCAGATAGAAGCCTTGCAGCTCTACCCACTGCAAACACAGTGTAAGTCTCATTGTCCACTCTTCTGCTTCCCACACCCACCCACTAAACAGACATGCTGTTCTGAGGGTTGAGGACATATTTCCAAAGAAACACTTGAATAAAAATGCTGTTTTGTTTTGGAAGTCTCACACAAATATGTAAATTCCTAATTTTCAATAGAAAAGTTGTTATGAAACAGTGCAATTCAAAGCTAAAATCAAGTGTATGCTTTAGTTAGACTCATATTTCGAACATCTTTCATCACCTTCAAGTGAAAAACTGGGTTGAAACAGGGACATGAGTCAAAAGCTGGCCTGAAATGTTTTTTGTTAGATTGATAGGTAATGTTTATTAACGTCCCCAGAATTGAAAAAAGACTTAAAAGACAAAGCTGTGAGTGTGATAGCAGCTCTGTGTGTTCCGGAGAAGGCAGCTGGAAATGAACTCTGCTCATGTTTTGAGCCAGCACGAAGCATTATGAACATTGCCAGCATGTGCCGAGCCCAAGATAATGGCATAGAGCTAAAGGTGATGCCCCTGTGGCTCTGCGGAGTTTATTAGTTTGGCCAAGAGCCATACTAAGTGTTCAAAAGGCTTTTGGTTATCTCTGAATGTGGGCAGGGATTTCTTGTGTCTGTTCAGTACAAGTTTGAACCTGTTTGTATCATAACCCATAGACATATTCTGTGTTTCTACATCTTTGATGAAAGGAAACTGTCATTGTTTAGTATCTCGCCTCTCTTTGACTGCCTTTGAGTTTGTTAATTGATTTTTTTTCTTTTTTTTTTTTTTTTTATTTTTGTAAAATTTT